>ML778746.1:1169725-1195250 GCA_009831015.1 Picea engelmannii
TGAATGCAAAGACTGTTCTCCAGAGCAATTGAACAAAGAGCATATGAAGAGCAACCTCAAGACTTTGAGGCATACCAGAAAGAGACCCTTGTATACAGATGAAAGAAGATAACTTGGTGAAGAACCTCCAATGCACAACAGAATCGTGGTGAAGATTCTATGTATTGTATCAAAGATGATTACTCAGTAGATCAGATCTCATGATGACAGAAGAAGTGCCACATGGATATGTTCCAGTGTTCCAACAATGATATACTTTATTGATCAGAGCTACATGAAGCCTTTAGAGAAAACCAGTGCTCCAGAACGAAGTACATTTGAAATCAAGCATTACATTATTCGTGATGAAGTTCAGAAAGGAGAAAGAGGTTCTCCATTACATATCTCCACAGATGAGCAGATAAGCAGATATTTTGGTAAAGCTTTTGTCCAAAATGAAAGAGTTTGCATACTCAAGCTGGAGCTCGTGGAGACGACTTCCTTATTGAAAAAGGAAGAGATGACTGCCAGATTGGGAGGGAGCACTCATATATATTGATTTATGGACAGTGATTTTTCAGTTCGAAAAATGGTCCAGGATGAGCAGCTTCCTTTCCAATTCGGAAAGTGGATTGGGATTTATGACGAACAACGATTTCCCATTGTGGTTAACATGGGAAATGGTCCAGATTGCTGATGTATCATAGACAACGACTTCCCATTGTGGTTAACATGGGGAGTGGTCTAGGGTAGTCTCTCTTCTTGAGGGTTACTCAAGAAGACTAGCCCACCTCGCTGGACAATGATTTTTCATTGTGGTTAACATGAGGAATGGTCAGTTTTGGAGGTTGATACAGGATAGTGTTTTCCTCTTGTGGTTAACAGAAGAAATGGTCTGGACAGTCATTCCTTATGGTTTATACATTCTCTCCATCATGCACTTTGATTAGTGTGGGAGGAATGGCTCAAGGTGGGGAATGGTCTACGCTCAGCAATCAGGGACAGACATTCCTTAGGGATTATACATTCTCTCCAGGGTGCACTTTGATTAGTGTAGGAAGAATGGCTCGGGGTGGGGAATGGTCCAGGTTCAGAAGACGGGATAGTTATTCTTCCTTGCTTGAGAAGAATAGTCCAGATATCTCATTGTTCTACTCTGAGGGCATATATTCTTTTAGATCTCACATATGTGAGTGAAAGATTGGCCCAGATGATTCAGTTTATATCATAACATTGTTTCTATGTAGGTTGATATCAGATGATTGTTATGAAGACTGTATGACAGTAGATGTATACTACTGTGGTTGGATGTGTTCCACTGTTCGTGACTATACGTTGTTGATCAAGTACTTGTGTGTTACTTGGTGTGGTAGTGTACCACTGGATTGTAGTTATGTACTGCTATGGATAGACACAATTGTGTTCTATTTTTTTATGATTGCCTTGAAGACTATCAGCAGTTTATTGGAAATAATTATAAGCCAGATGAATGATGAACAAAGATTTTCCAGACAGAAAATGGTTCAGAACATTTACTCTTCTAAATTAGAAGAATGGCTCTTGTATCACTCTGTGGAGTGAGCATCATGTCTGATTACTCAGATAGAGTATAGTTTCGAGAGATGATGCAGCTGATTATGATGATGGTGCTCATGATCTAGTCATGATCTAATCTATATAACTATGTTGATGCTACCGGATGAATGGTATGTTTTTGTGCTCAAGACCATTACTTGTAATACCTCCCTAGCTAGGAGGGAGTGTTGATATTATGGTAGCTGCGGGAGGTATTTACCTCAACGTGTAAACCTGACGAGGATAGAATACTCCGGGAAGCAAGAAGAAACCCTAATGAGTTGGATAATAACCCTAGAAGACTTGTCGGCTCAAGAAGATAATTTATATTAGGTTATTAGCCTCCAAGAGAAGAAGTCGGCCAAAAATAATAATATATACTAAACAGACAGATACCTAGAATGAGAAGTCAGCCCAGGCAATTAGCCAGAATTAGTATAAATACAGGAGGCCAGTTCTCATTCTGGCAAGGCAGTCTCAGAATTGCAGAGCAGCAACTTGTGCGCATTGCAGTGCCCAGTTTTGTGCGCAGGTTTGAGGAGAGCTACCGGTGCAGCTGTTGCTGCAGCTAGCAGTTACGCTTTGGCTTGGAATATCTCTTGGCTAGGGTTTGGACTATCTAATCAACTCTTATTGGTGCGCTATCCTTGGGGAAAGGTGCGCTACCCTTTGTTTGGCTATCTAGCCTAGGGTTTGCATCCTAAGTGATTCTCTGTCAAGGTTAAGGTGCTCGGAGGGTGGCTTCGGCCTATGGTTGGGTGACAAGGGTATTGTCAATGGTAAAACGAGCACATCCACTTATATTCTAACAATCTCATCTAGGGTTACTTTCATTTCTTTGCTTTCTTCCGGAACATTCTAATCTTGTCAAAGGTCACAATAGAGTTTTATACCTCCCAAAGCTACCATAATATCAACACTCCCTCCTAGCTAGGGAGGTATGGTCTTGAGCATAAACAGACCATTCAATTGGTAGCATCACGAGCACCGTCATTATTATCCAACTAGATAATCTCCATGACAACAAGTACAACATCAATTGATAGAACACAACTGTGCTTTATCCATGGTAGTACACAACTACTCAAACTATGACACATAGTCACAAACAGTGGAACATATCCACCACAGTAGCATATCTCTACTGTCTGGAGACAGGCAGTCTCCATAACAATCATCTGATATCAACCTGCATAGAAAATATTGTTAAAGTAAACTAAATCATCTGGGTCAATCTTTCACTCACATTTGTGAGATCTGAAAGAATATCTGCCCTCGGAGCAGAACATCAACGATGGGCTATCTAGCTTATTCTTCTCAAACAAGGAAGAATGATTGTTCTGATTTATGAGCCCTAGACCATTCCTCACCCTCGACCACTCCTCCGACACTAAACAAAGTGTAACCTGGAGAGAATGAATCTGCCCTAAGGAATGCTTGTCCTTGATTGTTGAGCCTGGACCATTCCCCACCTTGGGCCATTCCTCCGACACTAAACAAAGTGCAACCTGGAGAGAATGAATCCACCCTAAGGAATGACTGTCCAGACCATTTCCCTTGTTAACCACAAGAGGAAAATATTGTCCTGTACCAACCTCCAAAACAAAGCATTCCTCATCTTAACCACAATGAGAAATCATTGTCCGGTGAGGCGGGCTAGTCTTCTTGAGAAACCCTCAAGAAGAGAGACTGCCCTAGACCACTCCCCATGTTAACCACAATGGGAAGTCACTGTCTATGGTACATCAACAATCTGGACCATTTTCCGAACTGGAAAATGTCTGTCCGTCAGAAATCTCAATCCACTTTCCAAATAGGAAAGAATCTACCCATGCTGGACTATTTTTCAATCTTGAAAACAAATGTCCTCAATAATATGTTAGTGCTCCCTCTCAACCTGGAGAGTCATTTCTTCCCTTTCAACTAAGGCAGTTATTTCCATGATCCCCATCTTTTCCCGGAAATATGCAAACTTTATTCTGGAGAGAGGCTTTGTCAGGATGTCTGTTGTCTGCTCATCTATGGGGATATACTGGAGCTTTACTTCTCCTTCTTGGTCTTTATCTCGAATGAAGTAATATTTGATCTCAATATGTTTCGACCTTTCATGAAACACAGGATGTCCTGATAATCTTATACAACTCTGATTATCACAATGTATTATGGTCAAATCTGGAATCTAATCAAATAGATCGGAGATTAACTTTCTCAACCATATTGCTTTTGTGCATGTTTCACATGCTGCGATATATTCTGCTTCTGTTGTGCTGAGTGCGACAAACTTATGTTTCCTGCTGCCCCAAGATATCATAGCAGAGCCCAAGCTGAAACGCATACCTGAAGTACTCTTTCTATCTTCTGCACTTCCTACCCAATCTGAATTTGTAAATCCATGAAGTTGTATATCACTGGATGCGGTATATCTTAAGCCATAGTTTATTGTCCCATGAATATATCTTAGGACATGCTTTGCAGCTATCCAATGCTCATGCCTTGGTTCCACCTGGAACTAGCTTAGTGTATTCATGGCAAAGCAAATGTCTGGTCGAGTATTTACCAAATACATCAATGACCCAATCAATTGTCAATATAGTGATGGATCTACTGGATCAAAATCTATATCTTTTACTTTTCTTATATCTGCAGTCATAGGAGTGTCCATGGATTTTCAATCCATCATCCCAAACTTCTGAAGAATCTTTATTACGTACTTTCCTTGTCCAAGGAATACTTCACCACACTTCTGCCATACTTCTAGTCCCAAGTACTAATGCATGAGACCTAGATCTTTCATATCAAATTCAGAAGCTAGTTCCTTTTTGCACTGGATGATGAGAGACTCTTCGCCTGTTATGAATAAATCGTCAACATATAGTAGTAGGATTACTGGTGCATTGTCCATGACTTTGTAGTAAAGGTTTGGATCTACATGACTTTTGGACAAGCCAAGTCTTGTTAAATAGCTATCCATTCTGGCATACCAAGTCCTTGGAGCTTGCTTGAGTCCATATAAAGTTTTCTTTAATCAGCATACGTGAGTGTCTTTGGAATGTACATATATACTTCTTCTTCGATTGCTCCATTGAGGAAAGTTGTCTTTACATCCATCTGATGTAAGTTCCATCCCATGGAAGCGGCAAGAGATATGATAGCTCTAATGGAAGTATATCTAGCAACCGGAGCAAAGGTTTTGTCATAATCTTCTCCCTCCATCTGGGAGAACCCTCTAGCTATGAACCTTGCTTTATATTTATCCACGCTTCCGTCTGCTACATGTTTGATCTTATATGCCCACTTGGAAGTTACCACTGATTATTCTTTAGGTCTAGGTACAATTTCCAATACATCATTTTTCATAATGGATTGGTGTTCTTTCATCATAGCTTCTTTCCATTGTTTCTTTTGAACTGCTTCTTCAAATGTGGTAGGTTCTTCATCTAGAAGCTTCGTCATATAAGCTGCATAACTTTGAGAATATTTTAGGCTTCTTGCTTTTTCTGAATGTTCCTTCGAAACCTTAAGTCTTTATGCGTCTTGTAAGGTAGCTTCAAGTGAAGCCGGTCGCTTCCCAGTCTTAGGTATGGTGTCTGAATCAATGGTCTCACATGGTTGCATAGGATGATCAGGTTGTTCTTTTTCGTCATCTTGGTTTTTTGTGCTTTCTTCAATAGGTTCTTCAATCTCTTCTTCTTCTATAGTTTCTTCTATGGATTTCTTGAAGGCCATCTTTTCATTGAATGTTACGTCTCTGTTGACTTCGATCTTGTGTTGTTCTAGAATATAGATTCTATAAGCCTTGGATGAATTGCTATATCCCACGAATATCCCCTTCTTTCCCGAGGGTTCTAGTTTATTCCTTTTATCCTTGGGAATGTGAGAGTAAACAGGACATCCAAATATTCTTAGGTTTTCCACATTAGGTTTCTTACCTAAGAAGGCTTCTTTTGGAGTCATGTCCTTTAATATGTGATGAGAACTTTTGTTTTTCACGTATATCGCTGTCATGGTTGCTTCTCCCCATAAGAACATAGATAAACCTTGATCATTTAGTAGTGCTTTTACTGTTTCTTCGATAGATCTGTTCTTTCTTTCTGCTACATCATTTTGTTGAGGATTATGAGGAACAGTCAGCTCCCTCCTAATCCCTGTCGATTTGCAGAATGCAACGAATTCCTTCGAGGTGTATTCTCCTCCATTATCTGTTCTTGATATCTTGATCTTCTTGTTCGTGAGGTTTTCTATCTCTGCTTTGAATTCTTGAAACTTACTGAATACTTCTTCCTTTGTCTTCAGTAGATATAACCAAGTCTTTCTTGAATAATCATCTATGAAGATTACGTAGTAAAGAGATCCTCCTAGAGATCTAACTGGCATCGAACCGCAAACATCTGAGTGAATTAGATCTAGAATCTCCTTAGATCTATTATTGTTGCTTGGAAATGGTTTCTTGATATTCTTTCCAAGAGCACAACCTTTGCACATTCCTTCATGTGTAGACTGCAATTCTGGTATTCCTTCAACCATCTTTCTGAGAAAAGGTAATGCTTGATAATTAATATGAGTGTACCTTCTATGCCAAAGTTCATTGGGATTGACTTCGTCATGTATGAGAGATTCTTCATTTTGTTCTAGTAGTCTATACAGATTTCCTTCACAACTTCCAATAACCCTAGCATTCTCTATGCTGGAGTCTTTCTGCCATGATAATACTTTTCCATCTACGAAAGCTATTCTGTTTCCTTTGTCTTCTAGGCAAGATATGGATACAAGATTCTTTTCTACACCAGGTACATATAAAAAATTTCTTAATTGAACATTGTTACATGTTTTCAACTTGACGGAGGCTTATCCAAATCCTTCGACTAGGTAAGTGCTTTTGTCTCCAAGCTCTACCTTGTATGATGTATTCTTCTCATTTAGATTTGAGAGTTTGGCTTGATCTCCAGTCATGTGCCTAGAAGCTCCACTATCGATTATCCACATGTCATCTTCAATCGTTCCAGTGAGTGCTGAGTAGTGTAGAAGACTGATCGCTTCACTCATGTCTTCGGTTGATTGGTATCTGGTCATGCTTTGATCCAAAACTTCAACTCTAACATTTTTGTCTTCTGAGAGAGACAAAAGGTGCGCTGAACTAGGGTGCATTTGAATATCTTCTCCTTGAGCGAGATGCTCCATCACAAGGTGTCAGATCTGAGATTTAGGGTTTCTGCAACTTCTCCTACTAGTAACCCTAGCAACAATGTCTTGGAAGCTACTCCTGCTAGTAACCCTAGCGACAGTTCCTCAACGAGCTCAATATCCTAATGGCTATGCTTCCTTCCAGCAGTTGGACTGAATGAAGGAGGTTGGGCCCATAACCTGTTAGAATATGAAAGAATGTGCTCGTCTTACCATTGACAATATCACTATTGTCACCCAACCATAGGCCTAAGCCACCCTCCAAGCACCTTGACCTTGACAAAGAAAAATCCTGGTAGCAATCCAATAGCCAAGCAAGGCTAATGCACCAAGCAAGAAGTAACCAAAGATGATCAGAGAGTCCAACCCAAAACTGGCGCAATACCTTCCCCAGAAATTGCACACAAGACTGCCAAACTCCAATGCGCACAAGTGACTTCTGCAATTCTGAGAATGTGTCAAATGAGAGACTGCCCCCCTGTATTTATAGCATTCCTAGCAGACTTGCCTGGGCCGAATTCTCTCTCTAGGTACTAATTAATTCATATTAATTATCTCTCTTCAGCCGACATCTCTTCTAGGGTTACTTTCATTTCTTTGCTTTCTTCCGAAACATTCTAATCTTGTCAAAGATCAAAATAGAGGTTTATACCTCCTGAAGCTACCATAATATCAACAAAGTGTGCATCTGTCTTAATTAGAAAGCAACAAGAGTAATAAGAAACCACCTAGATTTGGTTAGAATGGTTAGTAATCTAGGAATGAGTTGTTGATGATTACAGTTGCTTGAGACATCCTCTAGGACACAAACTGAATGAGTCAGCCTAAGAGAAAGCCCATGAGTTGGGTGTGCCCATGAGATGGGTGTGTGGTTCCTATCTGAGACAGAACTGGAGCGTTATACTGTCCTCCTCTGTGCAAAGAGTTGAGATGATACTCCAGATGATTCCCCTGTGTAACGCAGTGAGAAAGAATATCTATTGAGTTGGACGTGCATGTGGCTGAGCACGGGTGAATGTGTGGAAAAGCCCATGAGTTGGGTGCATCATTCTGAGACAGAGATGAAACGATGTATTAGCCTCCTTTGAGCAAAGATTTGAGAAGATGTGATACTCTAGGTGATTCTCCTATGTAATGCAGTGGGAAAGAAGATCTGTTGATATGGACGTGCTTGTGGATGAGCACAAGTGAACATGATCCTAGTGGCTGAGCACTAGTGAGTGTGGTTCTCCTATGAGACGCAGTGAGATAGAGATGTGGACATCCCTGTGGCTAAGCACAGATGGATGTGCCCCTAGTGGTTGAGCACTAGTGGGTGTATGAGATCCCTTGCTATATTGTTCAAGAGTCAGACTTACTTGTAACCCTATTTGTGATGTAAAGGGTACAGGTCGGTCCCACCATAAAGTAGGATAATTAATGTAAAAGATAATTAATATGGTAATTATTAATTATATTATAAGTTATTGAGGTTGGCCCTATTGTGCCAATAGAAACTACTATTGACAGGTCCAGTCTAATATAAATAAAGGTAAATTCCCCATTGAGGAATCATATTACAAGTGTGAGTTTGGAAATTTCAGCAAACACTTATTCTTGGGAAAAGTGCGCACCTCTCTTGGGCGCTAGTCTTCTAGGGTTTGTGAAGCACCCTTTTGTGTGCTAGTTGTTTAAGGTGGTGAAGTTATTTCTCTTGAATAATATAGCAAAGGATTGGTTGGGTTTTCTCCCCTTGTTGAGAAGGGTTTCCTAGTATACTTCTTGTGTACTTGTGCATGGTGTTTCTTCTTGTGATCTTGGTTGCTGCAAATTGTCTATGGTTTAAGTAAAATGTTAAAGATGGAATGAACTTCTTTCTTAAGCCTAGCTTATTGAAAAATCAACGTGGTATCAGAGCATAGGTCTTGAAGAACCCTTCACAAGAATCTACAACTAAGTCATCCTTCTATTCTGCAGTTTTGTACGACCTCTAGGGTTTCTGCCAAATCCGTACGACCCACTCTTGTTTTTCCTTTTCAGCACCTTACACTTGGACGTTGGGACTGAAATTTGGATAAGGGTGTATGGCCTCACTCAGCGCACCTCCACAGACTCTTAAAGTGAAATTCCAAGAATTTTGAATTTTTGGCCCTAAGGTTTCTAGGGTGCTGTAATTTTCTGCAGAATCTTGATTTCAGGGTTTTTGCAACTCATTGAAGAAACATTTCAGCTCAAAAGTATTCCTATGACACTCTCAAAGCTTATTGTTGGCAGTCATAAGCCCAACAAAACCTAAGGTTACTAGTCTAACCTAGCCATTATGTTTTCTAAGTCCAGTTGGCAAGAGTTTGTGAAGAAATCCAAAAATATGAAGAACGTGACCTTAGTGGAAGATAGGCTTGTTGGATCAAGCAACTTCAGCTCCTGGAAGTCAAGGCTTCAGGTCACCCTTGAAGAATATGATCTTTAGAGTGTGATACAAAAGATCTTACCAAAAACAGCTATAGATGAAGAGAAGGAAATAAGAAGGGAAGAAGATGTCAAGGAAAGAAAAATAATCATCTACTCAGTAAGAGATCATCTCCTACCTCGTATTTCCAACCTGAAGACAACTTATGAAATGTATGAAGCACTGAAAGATATGTTTCAAAGTGACAACACCCTCAGATCCATTACTTTAAAAGGTGAGCTTCAAAGTACCAAAATGACAAAAGGTGATACAGTTGCTACCTTCTTTATGAAGATATCAGAGATCAAAGAACAACTAGGTGCCATTGGAGAAATCATGTCTGACAGAGAACTTGTCTTATCTACTCTCAACAATCTTCCAAAATAATGAGAACCTTTTCTTCAAAGCATCAGTGGAAGAGAAAAGTTACCAACTTTTGATCGTCTATGGATAGACTGTACTCAAGAAGAACTTAGACTTAGAAATAGAGGAGCGGAAGACTCCCTTGACGACAACCATGCTCTTGCACTTCATACAAAGAAAGGAGGAAGATTCAAAAGAAACTTCAGACAAACTTTCAGAGATGAGAATACTTCATCAACTTCAGGTCATAATCAGAGAAGAGATGTTTCAGAGATTCAGTGCTTCAGATGTGACAAATATGGGCACTATGCAAGAGATTGTCCAACCAGGAAGAAAGGAAGACAATATGCTTTTGTCGCTGACATTGTTCTAGACCCACCTCAAAAGGATGAAGATAAGAGAGAGGAGAAGTACTTCCTCTAAACCAAATAAAGAATTGAACATGACTGCAAATCCAGGTAAATTATTTGATCATTAAAACTATAGTTGATTGCATTCTTAATAAGAGAAGGGTTTTATCTCTAGTGTGGGAGCCCTCATGACTTGGACCATTATCCCTAGTACAGGAGTCCAAATCTTATTGATTGATTATTATGCTAGTCAAGTAGAGCACCTGAATACATAAAAGATCTAGCAAGCAAGTAAAATAAGACATCCATCCTTCAGACCTCAGAGAGAGTTACTTGACTCAGAGGGAGTCAAACAAAATGAGAAAAAGTAAGAGACAATACCTACTCCTCCTTCAATAGTTCAGAGGGAGACAGACATTATTCCAGCCGATTTAGTTGCTCCAGTGGATATGCCTAGAGATATTGCAATAAGGCATAAAAGGCCTTTCTATGCCCGACAAACTCTGCAGGAGGCAAAGGAACATACAAGCCTCTAAAGGCACATCCCGAGAAAGCAAAAGATATTTTCGAGCTACCCTTCAGCCATAAGCCACTTCATTGATTCTGAGCCTCCTTGTCATGGAGAAGCGACAGGTGATCAAGTATGGCAAGATGCCATGACAGAAGAATACCAGCATATCTTAAAAGAATGATGTATGAGATATTGTTCTGAGACCAAAAAGTAAGTCTATTGTGACTTCCAAGTGGATCTATAAGATCAAACATGCAGCTGATGGAAGTGTTGAGAAATACAAAATGAGATTTGTAGCCAGAGGATTCCCACAAACAGAGGGAGTTGTCTATGATGAGACACCTGATCCAGTAAATGCGTTACACTTTCATCCATACTACCATCCATGAGTCAGAAACTACTACAGATGGAATGATTCTTTATGAGTTTGGGTTTCAGCAAGGGTGTTGTTGATCCAAACCTATATTATTACATTGTTGGTGACAAGAACCTGATTTTGATGACTTATTCAGGAAGCCATGTTGTTGGATACAAGAAAGCTTTGGCTTCTGATTTCAAGATGAAGGATTTGGGTATGATGCACTACTTCTTGGGACAAAAAGTATGACAGAGGACCAATGAGACTTTTTGTAAGTCAAGGAAAATATATAGTGGGGATATTAAATAAGTTCAGTATGATAGAATGCAAATCCATGACTACACGAATGGTGATGGATTTGACAAAAAATAAATGATGATGATTCATACGAGATTGATCCACATATGTATCGACAGCTGATTGGATCATTGATGTATCTGGTTAACACCAGATCTGATATATAGTGAATGTGCTTAGTCAATCCATGAGTCAACTGAGACAAACTCACTGGATAGCAGTAAAGAATGTATTGAGATATATGAGGCACAATTGGATATGACCTGAGATATGCCTCTAGTGTGAACTTGAGTTTGCAGGGATATGTCGATACCTAAGTAACAGGATAAGTCCAAAACCCCTTCGTGTCACGTATCCTACGTGTCATATACGATACGTGAGGACACATGTCTGACACGTGTATAGAACGTGTCTTGTTCACAGGACACATTTCAAACACGTGTTCGACACTTACCCTCAGTGTGTCCTACATAGAGAACTACTTGGGCTCATGTTTTCTCATGCAAGTTGGAGTTGTGATGTGTTTTGGTGTGCAGTTGAGGGCTATTTTGCCTTTCTAATGCTATTTAAAGAGGTCCCCACCCCCTCCATTTCACCCACCCTAGTAATTAATGGTAATATTAAATTCTTAAAGTAAAAGTATGAAAAATTCATCCTTTTAATTAAATTTTTAACATTACCATTAATTGTTTCAGGGTGTTTGAGAGTGGTTCCAACCTCATTGGACTTCATATGGAGAAGGTAGAATTTTAGGTCCCGCTCAAAATTCAGTAGACATAACAGTTTTCAGGATTTCAAGATTGGCAAGATTGCAATGTTTCCACTGGATTCTATCATGTATGAGGGTATGGAACTGACATTTAATCAAGAGAACCAAACCCTTTATGTACCTCGATGTTGGTGCCATTGATTGTTGAACTCTTTTGTCACGACCCCAGTAAAAATGTACCCTTCACTCAAGTATAAAATCTTATGTTGAACTCTTCTCTTTGTCATCGTGTCAGGTGACTTAGTGGTGTATGTGCACACCAACCTTTGTCTTATATACAGGAAAAGAGAAGAGTGGTTGAAGGGAAAGACAAAGATGTGGGATGTGTTTCCTGATGATATGGGTTTGAACGACAGTGTTGAGTTGGCATTATCCAACTTGGATCTTAATGAACTAGTGCTAGAGCCGATCACTTTTGATGATGGTTATCCTCTTGAAGGGTCATCCTCCAGAGTCCACATCAACAAATGCACAGATTGCATTGGATATAGAGGAGGAGGAGGAGGATGGAGGAGAAAGCAGTGGCAGTGATGCCAATCTTGATGATTATGACATGGAGGACTACTGACAGTCATGATTCATGAGCTATGAGATTCTTCCACCTACAGTTCTAGTATCTACCCTATGGCTATTTTGTATTTGTCATTGGCATTCCCACCTATAGTATCAGTGACTCTAACTCAATATCTATCTACATTGTAATACATTTTGATTTTGATGACTTAATGAGATTGAGAATGTTGCAGCTTTCGATTCCAATTTCTTGTGTGTTCAATGTTTGTCATTTGATCATCATTGATGTTACAATGTAGTATGTTACATATTTTGTATCATGTAAATCTTCTAGTTTCTAACAAAATATGAATCTTATTGTCTATATTTCATTTTTGTATGTGTAATTAAAAAAAAATCATATATATAATTTTTTAAAAATATATATATAATATAAACGTTTCCTCCGTGTCCTATTTCCGAGGGTCATCATGCCCGTGTCGGATACTTGTATTTCTATGTCCTTTGTGTCCCATGTCCATGTGTCTGGTGACTTAGGCCGATACAGATTGAACAAAGAGTACAGTGGACTGGAAGATCACATTCGGTTGTTGTTTTATCTTGGAGTTTGCCATGGTTTCCTAGTACAACAGGAAACAAATCTTTGTGGCCTTAAGTACCGCAGAAGTAGAGTATATAGCATTGAGTGTGGTAGTCCGCGAAGTAGTGTGGCTTCGCAAGTTTCTGGCAGATTTATTTGATCATGAGAAGGATCCTATTATTTGTGATAACCAGAGTTGTGTGAAGCTCTCTTGAGTGTTGATTTTTCAATAGACAAGGTTTAAGCATCAAGTTCATTCCATTTTAGCATTTTACTTAAACCATAAACAATTGTGTTGCAGCAACCAAGATCACAAGAAGAAACACCATGCACATGTGCACAAGAAGTATCCTGGGAAACCCTTCTCAACAAGGAAATAAAACCTAGCCAATCCTTTGCTATATTCTTCAAGAGAAAGACTTCCACCACCAAGAAAACCTAGCACACAAAAGGGTGCTCACAAACCCTAGAAGACTAGCACCCAATAGAGGTGCAAACTTTTCCCAAGAAGATGTACTTGCTGAAATTTCCAAACTTACACTTAAGATATGATTCCTCAATGGGGAATTTACCTTTACTTATATTAGACTGAACCTATCAACATAAGTGTCTATTGGCACAACAGGGTCGACCTCACTAGCTCACAATATAATAATTAATTACTGGATTAATTATCTTTTACATTAAGGTGGGGCCGACCTGTACCCTTTACATTACAATTAGGGTTACAGGTAAGTCTGACTCTTGAACAATATAGCAAGGTATCTCATACACCCACTAGTGCTCAACCACTAGGGGCACATCCATAGGGATGTCCATATCTCTATCTCACTACGTCTCACAAGAGAACCACACTCACTAGTGCTCATCCACTAGGATCACGTTCACATGTGCTCATCCACAGGCACGTCCAACTCGACAGATCTTCTTTCCCACTGCATTACATAGGAGAGTCGTCTGGAGTTCATCATCTCAACTCTCTGCTCAGAGAAGGCTAATACATCATTTTCATATTTGTCTCATAACTATGCACCCAACTCATGGGAATTCATACTTTCACCTTGTGCTCAGCCACATGTATGTCCAACTCAACAAATCTTCTTTCTCACTGCATTACACAGGAGAATCATCTGGAGTTCTTCTCAACTCTCTGTAAGGAGGAGGCCATCACTATGTTCCAATTATGTCTTAGATAGGAACCACACACCCATCTCAGGGGATCTCTCTCAGGTATGTTTCCTATAGGATGTCTCACACAAATGTAATCATCGACACTCCCTCTCAGCTAGGGAGGCATTCTCCACCAAGCCAAGTCTCTCATGGAAATACTCGAACTTTGTCTTAGCAAGCAGTTTGGTGAAGATATCTACGATCTGCTCATGGGTAGGAAGATACTGCACGTGTATTGTCTTCCTTTGCACCATGTCTCTAATATAGTGATATTTTATCTCGATTTGTTTCAATCTATCATGAAACACAGGTTTCTTGGAGAGCTTCACACAAATCTAGTTATCACAATGAATAGTAGTATGATCCATCTCATGATCGAATAAGTCAATCAGAAGTTTGCGAAGCCACACTGCTTCGCGAACTGCTACACTTAATGCAATGTGCTCTGCCTCGACGGTACTCAATGCCACAGAGCTCTGTTTTCTACTACACTAGGAAACCATGGCAGACCCTAAAGTGAATCAACAACCAGAGGTTCTTTTCCTGTCCACTATGCTCCCTGCCCAATCTGCATCGACATATCCCTGCAGGCTCAAGTCTACACTGGAGGCATATCTTAGGCCATAACCAATTGTGCCTCGTAAGTATCTCAATACATGTTTTGTTGCTATACATTGTGTCTGTCTTGGTTGGCTCATAAACTAGCTAAGCACTTTCACTACATAGCATATATCCAGTCTGGTGTTAACCAAATACATCAGTGATCCAATCAACTATCTGTATAAGTGTGGATCTATCTCTCCTAAATCAGTATCACTCATCTTCTTCAAATCCATCACCATTGGAGTGGGCATGTATTTGCATTCTGTCATACCGAACTTTTGCAATATCTCCACAATATATTTTCCTTGACTCAGGAAAATTTCATTCGTCCTCCGCCATACTTCTTAGTCCCAAGAAGTAGTGCATCAAGAACAAATCCTTCATTTCAAATTTATCATTCAATACTCGTTTGCATTTAGCAATGAGTCTCTCTGAACCGGTGAGGAAAAGGTCATCCACATATAGGACCAAGATCAAACACTCATTGCCATCAATGTGATAATATAAGTTTGGATCAACAACACTTTTTTTGAAGCCCAAACTCATCAGAAATCCATCCATTTTCTCGTACCAAGCACGTGGTGCTTGCTTTAGGCCATATAGGGATTTCTTCAACCCGCACACATGAGATATTTCATTGTGCATAACGAATCTTTCTGGTTGCTCGATATAAACTTGTTCCTCAATTTCACCATTGAGAAAGGTTGTCTTTACATCCATATGGTGTAGCTTCCAACCCATGGAAGCAGCTAGTGCAATGATAGAATGGATGTAAGTGTATCGGGATACTAGAGAAAAATTCTCGTCATAGTCAATTCCCTCTACTTGTGAGAACCCTCTGGCTACAAATCTTGCTTTGTATTTTTTTATGGTTCCATCAGTTGCATGTTTGATTTTATAAATCCATTGGAAGTCACTACAGACTTTCCCTCTGGTCTTGGAACAATATCCTATACATCATTTTTCAATATAGATTGATACTCTTTTGTCATGGCATATATCCATACTTGTTCACCTGAAGCTTCTCCATGACAAGATGGATCTGAGTCAATGATGTGGGTCATGGCTGAAAGGTTGCTTGAGAATCTCTTTGGTCTCTTGCTCTCTCTGGTTGTTCCTTGAGGGGCTTTATGTCCCTCTACTTCTTGTAGAGTTTGTCAGGCCCAAGCAGGCCTTTTATGTCCAACTGTAATATCTCTGGGCATGTCACTTGGAGCAACTGGATCAGCTGGAACAATGGGATCAACTGGATCAACTAGAATAATGTATGTCTCCCTCTGAACTGTTGAAGGGGGAGAAGGCATTGTCTCACTATCAATTTCCATCTGAGATTCTCTAGATCTTTGGAAGGCTACTTCTTCTTTAAAAGTAACATCTCTGCTTATTTCAATTTGTCTTTGACTAGGAATGTAGATTCGATATGCCTTTGAGGATTCACTGTATCATACAAAAGTGCCCTTTCTCCCTAAAGGTTATAGCTTGGATCTCTTCTCTTTGGGTACATGAAAATATACTGGACACCCAAATATTCTGAAGTGTCCAATCTCAGGCTTCACTCGGGTGAAGGCTTCTTCTGGAGTAATGTTCTGCAAGATCTGATGAGGACTTCTGTTTTTAACATACACTGTTGTCATACATGCTTATGCCCATAGAGTCATAGGTAGACTCTTATCATGTATCATTGCTTTGGTTGCCTCGATGATAGTTCTGTTTTTCCTCTCTGCAACCCCATTTTTTTTAGGGTTGTAAGGAACTGTGAACTCCCTATTGATCCCTACTTCAATATAGAAGTTGATGAAATCTTTGGAGGTGTATTCTCCTCCATTATCTGATCTTAATACTTTGATTTTTCTTTCGGTCTGGTTCTCAACCTGAGCTTTAAATTCTTGAAATTTTGCAAGGACTCCATCCTTGTTCTTTAGGAAGTAAATCCAAGTTTTTCAGGAGTGATCATTTATGAAGAGTACATAGTACAAGTACCCATTCAGAGATGCAATAGTCATTGGACCACACACATCTGAATGTATCAAGTCCAAGATTTCCTTGGATCTATTGTCACTACTTGAGAAGGATCCTTTAACATTTTTGCCAAGAGCACAACCTTTGCAAACACCTTTATGTTGAATCTGTATCTCTGGAAGACTTTTTACCATTTTCCCTAGAGCTGGGAGAGATCTATAATGAATGTGAGCAAGTCTTCTATGCCATAGCTCACTCAAGCTAATACTGTCATGTAGCAGGGCCTAGACTGGTTTGATGGTTAATCTGTACAAGTTGTGTTCTCGGACACAAATTACCTTGGTAGAATTTATATGAGAGTCTTTGTGCCATGTAATAACTCTTCCTTTTGAGAAGGTAACCTTGTAGCCTTTGTCCTCCAAGGAAAAAATGGAGACAAGGTTCCTCTTCATTCCGGGTTCATATAGTACTTCTTTTAATTGAAGTTTCATATTTGAATCTAGTTGGAAGGTAGAAGTTCCAACCCCTCTCACATTATATCTCGCATCATCTCCAAGACAACATGTAGATGTGTCTCTTTCTCAAAAAAATTTATTAGGTGATCTCTAAGACCGGTCATGTGCTTGGAGGCACCACTGTCAATTAACCAAATATTATCATAGGTAGGGACCATACCTGAGAGTGTTGAGATGTTGATGTCTTCATCTCCTTGAGGTCTTGTCTTCCTGGAATTGAGTTTGCTTGAACCATCAAGCTTGTCTTCCATAATGATTTTGCTCATTTTAATTTTGGATTCTTCATAAACCCTTGTCAACTAGGCTAGAAAACCTAACGGCTAGGCTAGGCGAGCACTTTTAGGTTTTGTTGGAGCTGATTGGAAAAATGAAAGAAGATCAAGCACTTGGAAGCTGATGATCACGAGTGATCTGGGAGTTTCATTCCTAGCCTTGAATGTAACCGAACTTAGGTAGTAGTTAGGTTTTCATTTTGAATAAACGGGTAGTTGGGGGGGACCCTAAGGACCCTCTGAGATAAATAGAGTTTTTGTACACCCAAATGAGGCTGCTGTGAGTTAGTAGGAAAATTTTGAGTTTTTAGTTGTTGTTTGATCATAGTTGTAGCTATTTACTTTTGAATGAATATAACAGAGGAAAATTGATCCAAATGCATAGTGTTGTTATTGTTTGCAATTCTCTATTATTGTTATTTTCATGAATGAATGAGTTTTCGTTTCGAGTATCTGAAAATGTGAGATGTTAGTATAAGTTTCAATTGTTATCTTTTGTAAGTTATACAAGGAGTGCATAATGAACGCAAGGAGTGTGTGTAAGAGAGTCTTTTTCGACTCGAAGCTCACAAAAGATAGCGTGGAAATTTTGTCTGCAGAGTGTGCATACTAAGCATAAGGGGTGCGCGTAGACGCAAACTTGTTTCAAGTTCAAAAGCTTGGGAGATCTAGCGCAGACTGTGCCAGGAGGGCACCAGAAAGTCTTTTGAAAGACGCAGAAGGGTTGAGTCCCTTAGAGACTGAGTAAGTTGAAAACTAAAGGAGAACCAGTGCAAGTTTGCATGCAGAGCGCAAATGTGCACCAGGGTGAAGTCAAAGTCCATTGATGAAAGCTTAGAAGGGATAGTGCTTTCCAGAAGTGCAAACGAGGTCCAAGAGACAGACTCATAGGAGGAAAAAAGACCGAGGCCTTTGGATACTTAGAAAAGATTCTAAGTCAGAGGAAGTCGGAAGCCCAGGAGGGAGAGCGACAATGGTCATTGGATCACCGATTCAGAGGACCAACAACCATCTGATCAAATCAAGGTGCGCGAGCCATAGCATTTCACACACGCAAGAGAGGGAACTTGCCAAAGTTTCGAGGTCCCAAAGTAATTTGGGACCGTCCGATCATCCGAAGTAAATCTCAAGCGTCGGATTGCCCAAAGTAGATCTAAACCATCAGATCTTAAGAACATGTGGCACGAATCTGTGGATCCCGGATAAAGACCCAAAGTAAACATCAATCGTTCGATCCAGAGGGCAGGTGGCATAAATCCGTGGACTCTAGGTAAAAACCCAAAGTAAATATCAACCGTCCGATTCGGGAGAATTAGATCTGAATCGTTGGTTTGGAAGAGACAGATCTCATCTGTCAGTCCATAATCACCATCAAGATCGTAAGATCGACAGTCACGCTCAATTTCAGGGCCAGAAAGTGCCCGGACGTTAAATTTTTTAGAGTGAGCCGCAATCGAAACCACGGTATCGGTGAAGACGTATGTGGCAACTGGAGATAAATTACGGGGAGAAAAGTGGTTGATCCCAAACCACTCTTGTGCGTGCCCACAATTGTGCGTTTACGTGAGGACCTAGCCCGAGGTCACATGCAACAAGGAGCTAACGAGAAAAGAGCTAGTGCTTAAAACCCGAGAGTTTGGTAGTTGCAGAAAGAGGTCACAGGTGCCATAGAACCTGCACCAGAGAATGGAGAGGACCTGTGTTAATTCACAAGTGAGACCATTAAGGTCTCAGAGAGCCAATTCGGCTCGGAGTTGAAGATCCTTGACCAGGAGGTTGCGTAGCCCTTAGGAGAGAAGGGGGGGGTTGCATCAAGTGGTATTAGAGCTGAAGTTTTTCTTGCAGATAGCAGGCAAAGGAGAGGAGACAAAAGAACTCGAAGTTGTACTATGTGTGTGAGAGACAGTCAACAAAATGCCACCGAGGAAACGAGGAGAGACACCTTTAGCCAATCGGGCTGTAGAAAGGGAAATGCGAGAATTTCGTGCAAGAATGGAGGCGATGGAGGCAGCGCAGAGGAGGGTACCTAATGCTAGAGACATCAGTGATGCAGAGAGAGAGGAAGTAGAAGTCAAATAAGATGTAGGAGAAAATGTTGCCGAAGAACGCTTGTTGAGAGCAATTTTTAGTTTGGGAGTTAGAGCCAAGATAGAGGTCCCAATGTATGAAGGCAATTTGGATGTTGAAAAACTGTTGGATTGGATAAGATCCATGGAAAAATATTTTGACTATGAAGATGTTGATGAGGAGAAAAGGGTGAGACATGTTGTCACCAAGCTAAAAGGACATGCAGTGTTGTGGTGGGACGAACTGCAGGCTGAGAGGAGAAGCAAAGGCAAACAGAAGATAAAGAATTGGGACAGAATGGTAGCCAAGCTGAAGGCTAAATTCATGTCCAAAGATTATTAGATCAATCTGTTCAGGAAGTTGCAGAACCTAAGGCAGAAGGGTATGACAGTTAAAGAGTACACAGAGGAGTTCTACAAGCTGAACATCAGAACTGGACAAAGAGAGAAAGATGAAGAAAACGTTGATAGGTATAAATGGCCTGAGGCATGAAATCTAAGACAAGATCAACATGATGTCAATGAGGACAGTGGAGGATGCTTATCAGTTTGCATTGAAGGCAGAGGAGAAGTTGACCAGAAAACAAAGCTAGTGAGGCAGAGGTAAAAGCCCAGTCCCGAACAAAGGCAAGGGAGTTTCCCATGACAAGGCACATAAATCTAAAGACGAGACTGAGAAACCACATAGTCACTCGGAAAGAGGAGGAAGCTCCTGAGGAAGACAAGATGGTGGAAGAAGTTCTTCTAGAGGAAGAAGAAGAAGCAGAGGAGAAGTAAGGTGCTATGCCTGTGGAAAGATAAGGCACATGTCTTGGGAATGTCTCGAGAAAAATAAAGGAGGAGGTGAAGCTCACATTTCGGAAGCACAGAGAAGGAATGTTGAAGCAGAAGAAGCAGAGGATGGAACATCCCTGATGTTGAGAAAGGCTCTCTTAAAACCAAAGGCAGAAGTTGAAAAACCAGTACAGAGGAACAGTCTATTCAAGACATCTTGCAAGACTAAAGACAGAGTATGCAAGGTGATAATTGACAGTGGGAGCACTAATAACTTAGTATCCACAGAGATGGTGGAGAAATTGGAGCTGGAGACAACTGCACACCTGAAACCATACAAAGTCTCATGGTTGCAGAAAGGACACCAGGTAATGGTTACTAAACAATGCTTGGTTGAATTTAAGATAGGAGGATATAGAGATGAAATTCTATGTGATGTAATTCCCATGGACATATGCCATATTTTGTTCAGAAGACCATGGCAGTTTGACAGGAATGTCATTCATGATGGGAGGAAGAATACATACACCTTGGAGAAGAATTGTAGGACACACATGTTGTTTCCAATTGAGGAGAAGAAAGTGAAAGAGGAAGCCAGCACAAGCATACTTCTCATGAGTGGGAAGGAACTCCTGAAAGAAGTTAAGAAAGAACAAGAGATGCAGTTTGTTGTGGTGAGGAAACCCAGAGTTATCCTTACAAGTACTTTGATGGATGATTTACCTGAAGAAGTTAAGGAATTGTTGGATAATTTTGCTGACAAAGTGGTGGATGAGCTGCCTAACTCATTGCCACCCATCAGAAGTATCATCCATCATATTGATTTGATACCAGGAGCAAGTCTGCCAAACAAAGTAGCATATAGACTGACACCTCGAGAGAATAAGGAAGTAAAGAACCAAGTCCAGGAATTGTTAGACAAGGGGTTGGTTAGAGAGAGCTTGAGTCCATGTGCAGTACCAACTGTGTTGAGTCCAAAGAAGGATGGAGGATGGAGAATGTGTACAAACTCAAGAGCCATTAAAAAGATCACCATCAGGTATATATTTCCTTTGCCAAGAATGGATGACTTAAGGGATTGTTTAAGTGGAGAAAATTTCTTTTCTAAGATAGATTTGAAAAGTGGATATCACCATATAAGGATGAGATAAGGTGATGAATGGAAAACAACCTTTAAGACAAATGAAGGTTTGTATGAGTGGTTTGTTATGCCATTTGGCTTAACAAATGCCCCGAGTAATTTTATGAGGTTGATGAATGAAATACTGAAAGATTTCATTGGCAAGTTTGTGGTTGTGTATCTAGACGATATATTGATCTTTAGCAGGACTAAAGAGGAGCATTTGAGACACCTGACATTAGTGATGAGGAGACTATAGTAGGAGAAGTTGTTGATAAATCTGAAGAAGTCCTCTTTTAAGAAGACATAACTCATTTACTTGGGTTTTGTGATCTCTTCAAATGAACTGAAGATGGATCCAGAGAAGGTGAAAGCAATCAAAGGATGGCCATCACCAAGGAGTATGTTTGAGGTAAGAATCTTCCATGGATTAGAAAGTTTCTATAGGAAGTTCATCAGAGATTTCAGTGGAATTTGTACAACAATGATGGACACAGTAAAGAAGAAGCACGAGTCTTTTAAATGGATAGAGGAGGCCAAGAGGAGCTTCAATATACTGAAGGAGAAAACAACAGAACGACCAATTCTGATCTTACCAAATTTTGGAAAGATATTTCAAGTGAGATGTGATGCAAGTGGAGTTGCAATTGGAGTGGTTTTGAGCCAAGATAATAGACCTGTTGCCTATTTCAATGAAAATTTGAATGAGACTAAGAGAAAATACTCCACATATGATAAGGAGTTTTATGCCATAATTCAAGCCTTGAAGAAATGGAGGCATTACCTTGTTCCACAGGAATTTGTCTTATATAGCAACAACCAAGCTTTACAATTCATAACCAAACAAGAAAAATTGAATCAGAGGCATGCAAAGTGGATCGAATTTATGCAGAATTTCACTTTTGTCCTAAAACATATTGTTGGGAATGATAACAAAGTTGTTGATGCATTGAGCAGGAGATGTTTGATTCTGCAGGAGTTTCAGGTGAAGACCTTAGGGTTTGAACACCTTAAGGAAATGGACAATGATGATCCAAATTTCAAGGATGCATATGAAGCATGTGCGAATCCTGTGCTAAGATACATGAGCTAGTGGACAGAGTACATGATTCAAGAGGGATTGTTGTTCAAGGCCAATCAATTGTGCATACCAAAATGCTCAATGAGGGATAACCTTTTGAAGGAAAAGCATAACAAAGAACTGGCTGGATATTTCGTCTGTTATAAAACATTTGCACAATTGAGCAGTTCATACTATTGACCAGGTATGAGAAAAGAAGTGATAAAGTTTGTGAACAGATGCAGAATCTGCCAACATGCAAAAGGAAAAAGACAGAACACTAGATTGTATCAACCATTGCCAATACCAAAGAGGCCTTGGGATGTAATAAGCATGGATTTTGTGTTGGGACTGCCAAGAATGCAAATAGGATGTGATTCCATATTTGTGGTGGTGGATAGGTTTTCAAAGATGGCACACTTTATCCCATGCCAGAAGACCAGTGACACAACACATGTTGCAAATTTGTTTTTCAAGGAAGTTGTGAGACTTCATAGACTACCCAAAAGCATTGTCTCAGATAGAGACACAAAATTTATTGGTCATTTTTGGAGAACACTGTGGAGGATGTTGGGGATAGATTTGTCCTTTAGCTCATCTTATCACCCTCAGACAGATGGGTAGACTGAGGTGGTAAACAAAAGTTTGGGAAACTTATAGAGGAGTCTAATCACTGAGCATCATAATCAGTGGAATCAGATTTTTCCACAAGCAGAATTTGCATACAATGACTCACCCAACAGGAGCACTGGAAAGAGCCCATTCCAAATACTGTATGGAATGCAACCCAGGGGAGTATCTGAGTTGAGAGACTTAGAGTAGAATGAGATTAGAAGCACTAAAGCAGAATATTTCGCTGCAGAAATGCAGAAGCTCCATAACCAGATTAGAGGACAGTTACAGAGCTCTAACCAAGAGTACAAGTGCAAAGTTAATCAACATTGCAAAGAAATTCAATTTGAAGTAGGAGATTAGGTTTTTGCAGATCTCAGGAAAGAAAGGTTCCCAGGGGGAACATATAACAAGTTGAGGATGAAGAAGATAGGGCCATGTAAGATATTAAGGAAGTTTGTTGCAAACACCTATGAGATTGAGCTTCCAAATGATGTGAGCATATCACCCATATTCAATGTTTCAGACCTATACCCTTACAGGGAATATGACTCAGAGGGATCAAAAGTTCAAGAGAAGATTCAGTGGGAGAAACAAATGCCTATAGAAAAAAAACCACAGATGGAGAAGATCATTGATCAGAGTATTAACAAGAAGACTAGGAGGAAGACCCATCTTCAATATCTAGTCAAGTGGAAGGGACACCCAATAGAAGATGCCAGTTGGGAAAATGAAGTTGATATCCAGAAGCATGGAAAGTCGGTGCAGGAGCTCATGGAAAAGAGTCCATAAATTTTTGTCCCGTCGTCAGCAAGAACACATGGCAGGAGAACTCAACGCCTAGGGATCATTTTGGAATCTGAAACACTGGGAGTTACTGTGAATCTTTTGGAGCTAATTGGAAAAACAAAAGAAGATCAAGTGCTTGGAAGCTGATGATCACAAGTGATCTGGGAGTTTCATTCCTAGCCTTGAATGTAATCGAACTTAGGTAGCAGTTAGGTTTTCGTTTCGAGTAGACGAGTAGTCGGGGGGAACCCTAAGGACCCTTTGAGATAAATAGAGGTTTTGTACGCCCAAATGAGGCAGCTGCGAGTTAGTAGGAAAATTTCAAGTTTTTAGTTGTTGTTTGATCATAGTTGTAGCCATTTACTTTTGAATGAATATAATAGAGGAAAACTGATCCAAATGCATAGTGTTGTTATTGTTTGCAATTCCCTGTTATTGTTATTTTCATGAATGAATGAGTTTTCGTTTCAAGTATCTGAAACTGTAAGATGTTAGTATAAGTTTCAATTGTTCTCTTCTGTAAGTTATGCAAGGAGTGCATACTGTGAAGATTTTACAGGTCCTATTAGCTTGCCTACTGAGTCTGTCTTTGACCACAGTTAGGCTCTAAGTTTCAACTATCTGATAAAGTATTTGTTGTTGTTTTGGGACAGCCAACAGTCCAAGAACTTCTTGTTGATTTGTTACAATTGCACTTCCAATTTTAGGTGCTCTAGCATGTAGTTTTAGTAACCAGAAGCTAGCACATGCATATTAAAATAAGTAGAACACACCTAAATATCTTTACAACTGAAAATGAACAGATCTAAGAAACTAACACATGCATTTTTGTACACAAGTATTTTTGGTCAACATGACCTTAGATAAAAACCCCTCGGGGAAAACCAATTTGGGATATCTATCTATATAATGATGATCAAAGCAAGAGATACAACAAGTAATGAAATACAATGGAGCCTGTATACATAGCAAGATCCTCACGAGCCTTGCCACAAGAACCAGAGAAAGAAGTGCCCAAACTATGGTGTGCCCTCTTCCTTTGATGCCCTCTGCACTGAACTGATGCGCCCTAGCTCATCAGTAACCCAATGAATAAATCCCTCCACAGGACTGTCCTCTCCTGTGCTGCCTCTCCACTGAAACTGTTAGAGCTCAAATCCTCCAAGCAGATCTACTACCAGGTAGCTGCCAGTCCTCTCAACATGTGCGCCCTCCTTCTAGCAGAAATGATCACCAAAAATAAACAGAGACGGATCTTGAATGTCTCTCTCCACAGAAACAAGTGCCCAAACTCTCCTCTCCCTATGCATGAGATCTCATCTCAATATGACAAGACCTCCTCTGATGAGAAAATGAAGGAAAAAGAATGCGCCCTCCTCCTCAAGATGCGCCCCTCCTACATGAAAATGCTCCCTCTGAGAGATTGAAGCTATGGCTCCATGGAAATGCTCTCCGTGAAAGCTCAAGCTTCTCCTCGAGCTCTCAAGCGTTTTACTCAAACCCTCATGAAGTGCACCCTCCTTCTCCTCAAGATTTGTGCCCCTCTTCTCTTCTCCAAAACTCACAAGTGAAGAATGAGTCTCCAAAAATACCTTTACCCTCTCTTTAGCTTCTTTGAGCCAACCCTAAAAGATCAATGGCCTAGATTAGATCTAGCCAAGTCTAATCAATGGGTGAGATC
>ML778746.1:1195469-1210599 GCA_009831015.1 Picea engelmannii
AACCCACTTTCCTTAGTTGCTTTATGTCTATTAATTCACCCACATTGTGAATTAATTGTCACTTTATGACTTAAGTGACATTTCACTTTTGACTTAAAACTCCTAAGTCAAAGTGAAACTAGAATCATAAAGTAAAGTACAAGGGTAATAGTCTTCCCCCTTTGTCCTTAGAGACTCATAAGAACATGGGGACCACTTTCCAAGGTACCCAAATCTCAACACTCCCTCTTACCGAGGAAAGTGCTCATCACCACCAATATCATCCCTGCAGTGGACATGGTTGCCTCCTAGCATATGCTTGATGAGTATGGTTGTACCCTGATCCCTGAAAGTGGACTCTGTCACAAATCTACTCAATCTGTATGATCTATAAATGGCACTAACTCTCCATCTATCCAAGATCAACTAGATCTCGGTATCACACTGAAGATCTCCACCTTGGTCTCCCACCAAGGATTTCCTCCTACTCCTGGCATCTCACTAAGAGTCACTGCTCTTGGCATCTCACCAAGAGTCTCCCTCACTTGGTCTCTCACCAACAGTCATGAACTTGGCCTCTCGCCAAGTCACCTCCACCTGAAGTGGATCCAAAACCTGATCTGCTCATCTTAGAAGCTGTGTGAGGCTCAAGCCTCCGTGGTGCCATGTTGCTCCTCCACATCAACCTCTGATGCACTTAAGTTGTACCACCAACTCTCTGTCTAATCCGCTGCTCTGAAAATGTGGCTATACTAGGTGGAACAGTCACCCACTCTGAAGCTGTCCAAGAACACTAAGTCTGATCTCCCTCTGAATCATTGTTGTGCATCAGGTAGTCCTCATCAACTCTGTCTCCCCATCTAGTGCTGGATGGCGTAATAGCAGATAAATCAGTCACAAATGCACACTCTCTGGCAAACTTCTCCTCAAACTCCATCTTCTCTATTGTCACTGCTAACACATCCTGTTTCTTCTTCTTCTTGGGACATTGTCCTGCATAGTGACCGATCTCTCCATAAGAAAATCATCTCACTGTGCTCATGTCTCTCCTCTGTCCACTGTTGTTGCTGCTCTCTCCTCCATGTGGTGGGGCCCCAAACTTGGGACCCTACCGACCTCCACGGCCGGTCTTCTTCTTGCCCTTTGTCCAAAGAGCAAGGTTCTCATCACCAAAAACTATCTGTTGTTGTTTCTCTTATCCAAAAGCCTCGGTTGCAAGCCTAATCTCCTCCTGGACGAAGTCATCCCACATCCTCTCCCATGTAGGCATAACCTCCCTGGCAACAATGCCCCGTACAAATGGACCCCATGGTTTGGTGAAGTTATTCATAGCTTTCTTCACTAAAGAGTTAGGGTTCACAACCTCTCCGACGGATGCCAACTCATCTCTGATCTGTGTGTATCTACCAAGGAATGAAGTAACCGTCTCATGCTCGAGCATGTGAATGCTCCTAAGTTGGTCATGAAGAACCATCTTTCGGTTCTCATTAGAGTTCTCATACAACTTGCAAAAAGATGCCCACATCTCGTATGCACAAGTCTTCCCAGTGAAGTGGGGAATAATGTGATCTCTCACAGCATTACATATGATCCTCTTTGCCTTGTTGTTCTTCCTCCTGAATTCTGCTACCAATATAGAAGTAGTGATAGGAATGGGAGGAACAACTGCCTCGACTATGTCCCATAGCTCGAGGCCCTCTAAGACAAAGACCATCCTCACCTTCCAAGGCGACCAATTGCTAATCTCGGCTAGCCTGTCCTCCACACACATCTGAGATACTGACATGTCTGCCAACTGTGCTCACTCTGATGCTCCCAATGCAAAGGAACGTTGCCTCACTCCTGTCAACACAGGTGTGAAAAGAGGCAAGAGAATCCACGACCTCACTCATAATCAGTAGGTGTGAAAAGAGGTCATCTCTACAGCCTCACTCCTGTCCACGCAGGTGTGAAAAGATGTTGTCCACAAGTGCCAAAAATTGCCCATCTGTCCTCTGCAAAAATCTGCCCTCTAACAACCACTGGATGAGTCAATGGCTGTCCTCAAAAATCTGCTAAGAAGATGTATATGACTGCCAACAAAATGCTGTCCCAACTGCTCGAAATTTCAGCGACCAACGCTTTGATACCATGAAGATTTTACAGGTCCTATCAGCTTGCCTACTGAGTCTGTCTTTGACCACAGTTAGGCTCTAAGTTTCAATTGTCTGATAAAGTATTTGTTGTTGTTTTAGGACAGCCAACTTTCTGATTTGTTACAGTTGCACTTCCAATTTTAGGTGCTCTAGCATGTAGTTTTAGTAACCAGAAGTTAGCACATGCATACTAAAATAAGTACAACACACCTAAAGATCTTTACAGCTAAAAATGAACAGATCTAAGAAACTAACACATGCATTTTTGTACACAAGTATTTTTGGTCAACATGACCTTAGATAAAACCCCCTCGAGGAAAACCAATTTGGGATATCTATCTATATAATGATGATCAAAGCAAGAGATACAACAAGTAATGAAATACAATGGAACCTGTATACATAGCAAGCTCCTCACGAGCCTTGCCACAAGAACCAGAGAAAGAAGTGCCCAAACTATGGTGCACCCTCTTCCTTTGATGCCCTCTGCACTGAACTGAAGCGCCCTAGCTCATCAGTAACCCAATGAAGAAATCCCTCCACGGGACTGTCCTCTCCTGTGCTGCCTCTCCACTGAAACTGTCAGAGCTCGAATCCTACAAGCAGATCTGCTACCAGGTAGTTGCCAGTCCTCTCAATATGTGCGCCCTCCTCCTAGTAGAAATGATCACCAGAAATAAACAGAGCCAGATCTTGAATGTCTCTCTCCACAGAAACAAGTTCCCAAACTCTCCTCTCCCTATGCATGAGATCTCATCTCAATCTGACAAGACCTCCTCTGATGAGAAAATGAAGGAAACAGAATGCGCCCTCCTCCTCAAGATGCGCCCCTCCTACATGAAAATGCTCCCTCTTAGATATTGAAGCTATGGCTCCATGGAAATGCTCTCCGTGCAAGCTCAAGCTTCTCCTCGAGCTCTCAAGGGTTTTACTCAAACCCTCATGAAGTGCACCCTCCTTCTCCTCAAGATTTGCGCCCCTCTTCTCTTCTCCAAAACTCACAAGTGAAGAATGAGTCTCCAAAAATACCTTTACCCTCTCTTTAGCTTCTTTGAGCCAACCCTAAAAGATCAATGGCCTAGATTAGATCTAGCCAAGTCTAATCAATGGGTGAGATCTCATCCTAAAATCTCACTAAGGAAACCCACTTTCCTTAGTTTCTTTATGTCTATTAATTCACCCACATTGTCAATTAATTGTCACTTTATGACTTAAGTGACATTTCACTTTTGACTTAAAACTCCTAAGTCAAAGTGAAATTAGAATCATAAAGTAAAGTACAAGGGTAATAGTCTTCCCCCTTTATCCTTAGAGACTCATAAGCACATGGGGACCACTTTCCAAGGTACCCAAATCTCAACACTCCCTCTTACCGAGGAAAGTGCTCATCACCACCAATATCATCCCTGCAGTGGACATGGTTGCCTCCTAGCATATGCTCGATTATGGATGTACCCTGATCCCTGAAAGTGGACTCTGTCACAAATCTACTCAATCTGTATGATCTATAAATTGCACTGACTCTCCATCTATCCAAGATCAACTAGATCTCGGTATCACACCGAAGATCTCCACCTTGGTATCCCACCAAGGATTTCCTCCTACTCCTGGCATCTCACTAAGAGTCACTTCTCTTGGCATCTCACCAAGAGTCTCCCTCTCTTGGTCTCTCACCAAGAGTCATGAACTTGGCCTCTCGCCAAGTCACCTCCACCTGAAGTGGATCCAAAACCTGATCTGCTCATCTTAGAAGCTATGTGAGGCTCAAGCCTCCATGGTGCTCTGTTGCTCCTCCTCATCAACCTTTGATGCACTTAAGTTGTACCACCAACTCTCTGTCTACTCGGCTGCTCTGAAAATGTGGCTATACTAGGTGGAACAATCACCCACTCTGAAGCTGTCCAAGGACACTGAGTCTGATCTCCCTCTGAATCACTGTTGTGCATCAGGCAGTCCTCATCAACTCTGTCTCCCCGTCTAGTGCTGGATGGCGTAATAGCAGATAAAGCAGTCACAAATTCACACTCTCTGGCAAACTTTTCCTAAAACTCCATCTTCTCTGTTGTCGCTGCTACCACATCATGTTTCTTCTTCTTCTTGGGACATTGTCCTGCATAGTGACACATCTCTCCACAAGAAAATCGTCTCACTATTCTCATGTCTCTCCTCTTCCCACTGTTTTTGCTGCTCTCTCCTCCATGTGGTGGGGCCCCAAACTTGTGACCCTGCCGACCTCCACGGTCGGTCTTCTTCTTGCCCTTTGTCCAAAGAGCAAGGTTCTCATCACCAGAAACTGTCTGGTGTTGTTGCTCCTATCCAAAAGCCTCGGTTGCAAGCCTAATATCCTCCTGGACGAAGTCATCCCACATCCTCTGCCATGTAGGCATAACCTCCCTGGCAACAATGCCCCATACAAATGGACCCCATGGTTTGGTGAAGTTATTCATAGCTTTCCTCACTAAAGAGTTAGGGTTCACAACCTCTCCGAAGGCTGCCAACTCATCTTTGATTTGTGTGCATATACCAAGGAATGAAGTAACCGTCTCATCCTCGAGCATGTGAATGCCCCTGAGTTGGTCATGAAGAACCATCTTCCAGTTCTCATTAGAGTTATCATACAACTTGCACAAAGATGCCCACATCTCGTATGCACAAGTCTTCCCAGTGAAGTGGGGAATAATGTGATCTCTCACAGCATCACATATGATCCTCTTTGCCTTGTTGTTCTTCCTCCTGAATTCTGCTACCAAGATAGAAGCAGTGATAGGAATGGGAGGAACAACTACCTCGACTATGTCCCATAGCTCGAGGTCCTCTAAGACAAAGACCATCCTCGCCTTCCAGGGCGACCAATTGTTAATCCCAGCTAGCCTGTCCTCCACACACATCTGAGATACTGACATGTCTGCCAACTATGCTCACTCTGATGCTCCGAATGCAAAGGAACGTTGCCTCACTCTTGTCAACACAGGTGTGAAAAGAGGCAAGAGAATCCATGACCTCACTCATAATCACTAGGTGTGAAAAGAGGTCGTCTCTACAGCCTCACTCCTATCCACGCAAGTGTGAAAAGAGGTTGTCCACAAGTGCCAAAAACTACCCAACTGTCCTCTGCAAAAATATGCCCTCTAACAACCACTCGATGAGTCAATGGCTGTCCTCAAAAATATGCCAAGAAGATGTATATGACTGCCAACAAAATGCTGTCCCAACTGCTCAAAATTTCAGCCACCAACGCTTTGATACCATGAATATTTTACAGGTCCTATCAGCTTGCCTACTGAGTCTGTCTTTGACCACAGTTAGGCTCTAAGTTTCAATTGTCTGATAAAGTATTTGTTGTTGTTTTAGGACAGCCAACTTGCTGATTTGTTACAGTTGCACTTCCAATTTTAGGTTCTCTAGCATGTAGTTTTAGTAACCAGAAGTTAGCACATGCATACTAAAATAAGTACAACACACCTAAAGATCTTTACAGCTGAAAATGAACAGATCTAAGAAACTAACACATGCATTTTTGTACACAAGTATTTTTGGTCAACATGACCTTAGATAAAACCCCCTCGGGGAAAACCAATTTGGGATATCTATCTATATAATGATGATCAAAGCAAGAGATACAACAAGTAATGAAATACAATGGAACCTGTATACATAGCAAGCTCCTCATGAGCCTTGCCACAAGAACCAGAGAAAGAAGTGCCCAAACTATGGTGCGCCCTCTTCCTTTGATGCCCTCTGCACTGAACTGAAGCACCCTATCTCATCAGTAACCCAATGAAGAAATCCCTCCATAGGACTGTCCTCTCTTGTGCTACCTCTCCACTGAATCTTTCAGATCTCGAATCCTCCAAGCAGATCTGCTACCGGGTAGCTGCCAGTCCTCTCAACATGTATGCCCTCCTCCTAGTAGAAATGATCACCAGAAATAAACAGAGTCAGATCCTGAATGTCTCTCTCCACAAAAACAAGAACCCAAGCTCTCCTCTCCCTATGCATTAGATCTCATCTCAATCTGACAAGACCTCCTCCTCTGATGAGCAAATGAAGGAAACAGAATGCACCCTCCTCCTCAAGATGCACCCCTCCTCCATGAAAATGCTCCCTCTCAGAGATGGAAGTTATGGCTCCATGGAAATGCTATCCATGCAAGCTCAAACCAACCCCAAGCTTATCCTTAAGCTCTCAAGGGTTTTACTCAAACCCTCATGAAGTGCTCCCTCCTTCTCCTCAAGATTTGCGCTCCTCTTCTCTTCTCCAAAACTCACAAGTGAAAAATGAGTCTCCAAAAATACCTTTACCCTCTCTTTAGCCTATTTGAGCCAACCCTAAAAGATCAATGGCCTAGATTAGATATAGCCAAGTCTAATCAATGGGTGAGATCTCATCCTAAAATCTCACTAAGGAAACCCACTTTCCTTAGTTTCTTTATGTCTATTAATTCACCCACATTGTGAATTAATTGTCACTTTGACTTAAGTGACATATTTCACTTTTGACTTAAAACTCCTAAATCAAAGTGAAATTAGAATCATAAAGTAAATTAAAAGGGTAATAGTCTTCCCCCTTTGTGCTTAGAGACTCATAAGCACATGGGGACCACTTTCCAAGGTACCCAAATCTCAACATACTGATCGCAAGGAGTGCGTGTAAGAGAGTCTTTTTCGACTCGAAGCGTAGAAGAGGTAGCGTGGAACTTTTGTATGTAGAGTGTGCATACTAAGCGCAAGGAGTGCACGTAGAGGCGAACTTGTTTCAAGTTCAAAAGCTCAAGAGATCGATCGCACACTGTGCCAGGAGGGCACCAGAAAGTCTTTTGAAAGACATAGAAGGGCCAAGTCCCTTAGAGACTGAGTAAGTTGAAAACTCAGGGAGAACCAATGCAAGTTTGCATGCAGAGTGCAAGTGTGCGCAAGGGTGAAGTCAAAGTCCATTGATGAAATCTCAGAAGGGATACCGCTTTCCAGAGTGCAGATGAGGTCCAAGAGACTGACTCGTAGGAGGAACAAAGACCGAGGCCTTTGGATACTTAGAAAAGCTTCTAAGTCAGAGGAAGTCGGAAGCTCAGGAGGGAGAGAGACAGTGGTCATTGGATCATTGATTCAGAGGACCAACAACCGTCCGATCAAATCAAGGTGCGCGAGCCTTAGCGTTTTGCACATGCAAGAGAGGGAACTTGCCAAAGTTTCGAAGTCTCGAAGTAATTTGGGATCGTCCGATTGTCCGAAGTAAATCTCAAGCGTCGGATCATCCGAAGTAGATATGAACTGTCATATCTGAATAAAATGTGGCACGAATCTGTGGAACTTGGATAAAGACCCGAAGTAAAAGTCAATCGTCTGATCCAGAGGGCAGGTGGCATAAATCCGTGGACTCCGGGGAAAGACCTGAAGTAAATATCAACCGTCCGATTCGAGAGAATTATATATGAATCATTGGTTTGGAAGAGACAGATCTCAGCCGTCAGTCCAGAAGCACTGTCAAGATCATAAGATCGATGGTCATGCTCGATTTCATGGCCAGAATGTGCCCGGACATTAAATTTTTAGAGCGGACCACAATCGAAACCACCGTATCGATGAAGAGGTACATGGCAACTAGAGATAAATTGCCAGGAGAAAAGCGGTTTATCCCAAACCACTCTTGGATCATGAATTTACGTGAGGACCTAGCCCAAGGTCACATGTGATAGGGGGCTAATGAGAAAAGAGCTAGTGCCTAAAACCTGAGAGTTCAATAGTTGCGGAAAGAGGTAGCGGGTGCCATAGAGCCTGCACCAGAGAACTGAGAGGACCTGTGTTAATTCGCAAGTGAGACCATTGAGGTCTGAGAGAGCCAATTCGGCTCGGAGTTGAATATCCTTGATCGGGAGGTCGCGTAGCCCTTAGGAGAGGGGGGGGGGGTTGCATCACATTGTCTAAGCTTCTTCTGGGCAAAAGGGGTGGTAGGGAGTCTCTTTGCAGACTCTTCTGCTCAACCCTTCTAAAGTCAAAATAGCTAGGACTTTTGTTATACAAAGTATTTGGAAGACCTAGGAGGCCATCAAACCCTTCATTGTCTTATAACAATCATTGTCTCTGGTGCTCCCCCTCTCCTCTTGCATGATGGAAAACCTCTCGCCAAAACACTCAAGTTCTCAACCCTGAAGTTATTCAAGAGGGGAATTTAGTCAACCAATGACCTATTTGATGCTCAGAATCAAACATGGTTGTCTAGCCTGTGTTTACAAATTTGTAGTGGGGAGGATTCACAGCTTGGAAATTAAGGATCTTATGCTTAGGTTGGGCATAATGGAATGAATAGAAGTGGGGGAGGGTGACAAGCTTCACCAAGTACAAGCCTCACCTTGGCTACATGTGGCTTTGTCCAAAGTCGATGCTGGAGGGTTAGCTCAACAACCTCAAGCGGGTTAAGTTCAAGCATAAGGCTTGGCTCCTCAAACTAAGAAGCCTTTGGAATCCAATCCTAGAATCAAAGAAAGCAATGTTTTCATGGTTTTTTATTTGGGGGGTTACAAGTTGGGAAGAGGCTTTCTTAATTAGGAATACCAAACTTGTAGTGTCCCCTGTGTGGTTGAGTTGACACATTGAAGCATCTCTTCTAGTTCTGTCTGTTGGCAAAATATGCATGGACATGGGTGGGGACCTTTTTCCAATCATACCTTCCAATGTCCATCCACTGAGAGACTGCTCTTTTGAGGGATAGGTTACCATGGGCTATTGAATTCAACTCAGCTTGGTGATTGTGCAACCTGAAATGCTATATTATCTATGGTAGAAGCATAATGATGTTATAATTAATAAACATGAACCTTCATGTACCTTCACCTTGTTGAAAGTAGTAGCATCAGAAGGCATTCTCCAACGAGAGGTATGTGATGCATTATGATTATAAGCTTGAAATTTCACATGGTATCAGAGCACAGGGTGTGATTAGAGCTCATATCTTCAGTTATTGAGCCCACACGGGTCCAAGGATCGAGCTTGATTCAGCGCAGTGCAAGATTTCATTGCAGGGGTGTCTTCATCTATTTCAGTGAGGCCTGAAGACAGGCTCGAGGGAGTCTTAAACTTTAATGTTTTGAAGCTCATGATTATCAATATTTTCCAAGAGCTTGAGCTAGATCATTTTGTAACTAAAGTGGTAGAGGAACAAACTTCCAATGTTGGTAGAGTTGCATTCAGAAGAAATCAGGCTAAAGCAAAGCGAGTGATCTTTGATTCTGTAAAAGACAACATCATGCATGTACTGACTTCACTAATGATAGCAAAGGATTGTTATGACACTCTAGTAAATCTTTGTGAAAAGACAACACCCAGCCAAAAGAGAATTCTGAAGAACAAGCTTAAGTATTTGAAAATGGAGAAGGGTGAGTTTGTCTCTTCATTCTGCTCAAAGATAGCGCAGATTCGTGATCAATTGTTGGTCACATGAGTTACTATGGAAGATGATGATCTCGTCCAAGCCATCTTCAATGGCCTTTTTCCTTCTTGGGATACATTTCTTGCAAGTGTTAATGGCAGGGAGACTCGGCCAAACTTTGAGCACTTATGGCAAGATTGCCTTCAGGAGGAAGGTCACATGACCACTAGGAGTGGTCCATCAACTGAAGAGAATGTTTCCTTGGATGCAAAGACCAGAAGAGGAAAGAAAATTTCTTCTCGAATGAACTTTCATAAGAACTTTCAAAAGGACAAGTTCAAAGGAACCTTTAAAGGGAAGGGTTTTGATATGTCCAAAGTAAAGTGTTTTAACTACAGTAAGATGGGACACTTTGTTAAAGATTGCAGATCTAAGAAGAAAGACTACCATGAAGGGAAGCATCATGCTTCTACTGCAGAAGAAGAAGAATCCAGAAAGACGACAAGTGGATCTCCCAAGAAACGGGAGAACATAAAAGAATACTACTTGGTGTATGCTCTCTCTGGTCACTTGACCACTGACCGGAACTCTTGGCTGGTTGATAGTGGGGCCTCAAAACATATGACAAGATACAAGAACATTCTCTCATATTTCAGGAAAAAATCTTCTTCAATTCAAGTACATCTTGGAGATAACTCATGCCATGAGATTAAAGGAATCAGTTTCACCTCTCTTCAGTTAGAGTCTGGATCCATCATTCACGTTGATGAGATCTTGTATGTTCCTAGATTAAAGAAGAACCTATTGTCAATAGCAACACTTGAAGATAAAGGTTATAAGGTCGCATTCATGGATGGAAAAGTTGTCCTTTGGCCATGTAATGTTCCCAAGCCATTATGCCAGGAACATCATGGTTTTGGGTGTCTTTTAAAACTTTTCTGGTTGTGGCATTTCATTAAACACTTTGTTGATCTACTTGTTTAGATGTGTTTACTTACAGGATGACCTCTTGATTTTGGCCTTAGGGTTTTAGTTGATGATTTATATATGTGTTGTAGCAATAAACAAGAAGATGCAATCATGGAACATACCTCAACCATATGCAATATGATAGACAAGCCAAAACATCTCAAAACTGATTTTATTCATGAATAGAAGAACCTGCTACAATGAAGATGTCGATCTGGAAAAATCAACAGATGGATCCAATAATATAATAGGAGCTGCTACAAAATGCTCCAATAGAAGGCCACAAGCCTCCCAAAGCCTAAATACTCAATGAAAATCAAGACAAGAGTAGATTTGGCCATATGAAGTGCCAAAGCCCTAACCGAATGATGCCATGTCCTACTGGAATGCTGAAGCTACTCAATAATTCAACCCAACTATCAAAGATGTCCCATCACCCCAGTAAACCTGCCAAACAGTAGATCGGGTGAAGGCAAGAACAACCCAGGTTCTTGAATCTCCAAGATCCCTCTCAAACCCTATGGATCTGAACCTCCTCCAAGGAATGGTGCGCCCCCCTGGATGCCTAAAACCCTAGATAAATCGACCTCTCTCATAGAGACCTCAAACAACTCCAATCCACTAGAATGATAGATTGAGGCACGACAATGAAAACCCAAGTGCTCAACTAGGCAAAATACCTGCTAGATCCTTAAATCTAGCTACCCTCCAAATAATGGTGTGCCCTCCTCTTGGGAAATCGTCCCACTCTCAATACAAATAAATCCTCCACTGAAATGCCTACGGAAACAACCAAAAATGATGCTAAGACACCTGCAAGGAAAACCCAATACCTGGAATTCCCACAATCTCAGCTAGATCGAACCTTCTCTCAATGGATGGTGCGCCCCCCTTGCTAGAAACCCCCAATGGTGCACCCTTCTCCTCTTCATGTGCCTGTGGTTGGTGTAGAACCCTCCTGCACTGAATAGATCAGAACTAGAATGGTGTGGGAGAGTATTGCATCTCCGAGACCAATCTTGGGACAAGCTACATGGAATATTTCACCACTGAATCGTCCTCTAGGGTTTGTTAAGTCAAAACCCTCAAAACCCCCAATGTTGGGCTCACTAGCTAGAAGCCAGATATCAAAAGATGATCATACATGAATGAATCAATAGAGGCCCTTGCCTTTCCTTTATACTTCCAAGTTCCTACTAACCTTCTCCCTCCAAAGTGACTTTCATTTTATTAATATTTAATTAATTAATTAAATCACTTTAATTAATTAATTTACCTTTTTACCTTTCAAAAGTGCCTTATCTCTCCTTGTGGCTTACCTGGCCACTGAAAGTCACTTCTAGACATCCCATCTTGTAGTGTTTCTCCTCCCGATTCTAATGAGCTATTACACTGATAGGTTCCTCCAAGTAATGTGCCCAAAATGACCTCTACAGTGAATTTAATTGACTTATAGCTCAAAATACTCAAAATCATGGAAATCGTCGAAATGCAACAAAACCAAAGCCAACCTATGCGGAATGGATCATAATGATGAAATGGGGTGGACGATGCAAGCCGGATCTAAAAATCCTCTCATTAACCCCTGTACTTGCTATAACACCCATCTGGCTACTTTGGACATCGTAAACCTCTACAATGTAATGATGTCCCAAAGTGGGGACATTACAGTCCTCCCTACTAGAAAATTCCTTGTGCTCAAGCAATAACTGAATCCCCTCAAGTATAATACCAAGATCCCATGTCCACCTGTGGGATACATAGTAGAACCCATCCAAAGATGAAAAATCACACATGCTACCCCCTGGGTCCCATATCAAGTCACAAACTGCTAGCCCCTAGGATGCATAATCCTGAAATACACCAAATCTGTGACTCTCTTGTACATGACACATGGCCTCATCCCGAAATGAGTCCATCCTCCAAGATACTATCAAGATCAACACAACCCCCATCAACTACACCTGCTGATGCCAGAATGAGGTACTGCAAGACCTCCGTGAGACATCCTCAAGTGATGTGCTCCCATCAACACTGAAGCTCCATGGAAAGACAAAACAACTTTCCCATACAAAGGTCCACTCGCCTCTGTCAGTCAATGAAATGCTCAATATTGCAATCCCTGGGTCCCATGCTAACCTCTATCTAAGATCACCATGTTGATCCTGCACCACTTTGACCATGACTGTCTGCCCCCTGCATACATACTAGATCCCCCTCTCCTGGATCCTCAAACTGAAATACCTGTGACCATTGGACCTGTTGTCCAAAAGTTGTATCTGTAAAGACATCTCTGTAGAAGAAGTACCAGTGCAACCACCTCCATGTCTGATCATGATGATCAAAAGTGAAAGGATGCCTCGCTCCCTCGAACAAATCCCTGCAGACCCACTAGTGGAGTATGTGGCTCTCTGGCTCAACCTGGGTCACCATGTAGTGAAACACCCTGCTAACCAGGTGAACTCTCAGATCCCATGGCAGACTTGAAAGTTTATCACTTCCAATCTCCTCTAACTGCTCCTCTGTTGGACTGATCACTGTCGGAAGCCCTCTGTGCTCATCTTCTATCATCTAGCCTATGGTGCTCACCATCACACACCAAGCCACATCTATCCTACTGGATGCTGTAAAAGTACTCCTGTCAGGTGGTCTTGGCCCACGCACTCTCCATGCCCTCTGTCACTGTCTATCTCTCCTCATGTTGTTGTCCATGATAAAAGTGTCGGAAGAGGGTAACAGGGGCATCCATAGCTGACCATAGGACTGAAAAATACCACCTGCCTCGGTCAATCCCAAGGATTCGACCAAAAGCACGTCTACCTATACCCCTGAGAATTGGCTGGAAGGAATCTAAACTCTGATACCACTGTAATGTTCCCAAGCCATTATGCTAGGAACATCACGGTTTTGGGTGTCTTTTAAAACTTTCCTGGTTGTGGCATTTCACCAAACACTTTGTTGATCTACTTGTTTAGATGTGTTTACTTGCAGGATGACCTCTTGATTTCGGCCTTAGGATTTTAGTTGATGATTTATATATGTGTTGCAGCAATAAATAAGAAGATGCAATCATGGAACATACTGTTATAATATAGAAGATTGTGTGCTCGTTTTACCATTGACGATACCCTCATCACCCAACCATAGGCCGAAGCCACCCTCCAAGCACTTTAACCTTGACTGAGAATTACTCCAGAAGCAAACCCTAGGCTAGATAGCCAAACAAGGTGTAGCGCATCTTCCTCCAAGGATAGCACACCAACAATAGTTGATCAGATAGTCCAAACCCTAGCCAAGAGATAGTCCAAGCCAATATTGAAAACTAGCTGCTGCAGCAGCTGCACCTACAGCCCTCCTCCACATGTGCGCACCAAACTAGGAACTGCATTGCACACCAGTTGCTCTCTGCAATTCTGAGATGTGTTAAATGAGAACTGGCACCATGTATTTATAGTGGTTCTAACTTCTGCCAGATTTGTTGGGGCTGAATTCTCCTTCTGGGTACATGTCTGTTCAGTATATTATTATTATTTTTGGTCGACTTCTTCTCTTGGAGGCTAATAACCTAATATAAATTATCTTCTTGAGCCGACAAGGCTTCTAGGGTTATTAGCCAACTCATTAGGGTTTTCTCTTGCTTTCCGAAGTCTTCTATTCTCATCAGGTTTACACGTGGAGGTAAATACCTCCTGCAGCTACCATAATATTAGCATTCCCTCCTAGCTAGGGAGGTATTACAGGTAATGGTCTTGAGCACAAAAACAGACCATTTACCCGGTAGCATCAACATAGTCGTTTAGACTATCTCATGACTAGATCATGAGCATCACCATCACCATCAGCTGCATCATCTCTTGAAACCATACTTCATCTGAGTAATTAGACATGATGTTGGATAAGTCACTCACACCATAGAGTGATACAAGAGCCATTATTATAATCTAGAGTAAATGTTCTGAACCAATTTTTGTCTGGAAAATCTATGTTCATCATTTGTCTAAATGGTGATTATTTCCAATAAACTGTTGATAGTCTTCAAGGCAATTAGAACAAAAATAGAACACAACTATGTCTATCCATAGTAGTACATAACTACAATTTAGTGGTACACCACCACACCAAGTAACACATGAGTACTTGATCAACAACGTATAGTCACGAATAGTGGAACATATCCACCATAGTAGTCTTTATCTACTATCATACAGTCTTCATCACAAACATCTCATAGCAACCTGCATAGAAACAATGTTATGATATAAACTGAATCATCTGGGCCAATCTTTCACTCACATCTGTGAGCTTTGAAAGAATATATGCCTCATGAACAATGGAACATATCCACCACAGTAGCCTACATCTACTGTCATACAATCTTCATAACAAACATATGATAGCAACTTGCACAGAAAAAATGTTATGATATAAACTGAATTATCTGGGCCAATCTTCCACTCACATATGTGATCTCTGAAAGAATATCTGCCTCAGAGTAGAATAATGAGATATCTAGACTATTCTTCTCAAGCAAGGAAGAATAAATGTCCTGTCTTCTGAACCTGGACCATTCCCCACCCTGGGCCATTCTTCCTACACTAATCAAAGTGCACCCTAGAGAGAATGTATAACCCTAAGGAATGTTGAGCCTGGACCATTCCCCACCCTGGGCCATTCCTCCTACACTA
>ML778746.1:1210649-1220919 GCA_009831015.1 Picea engelmannii
CACCCTGGAGAGAATGTATAAACCCTAAGGAATGTATGTCCTTGATTGCTGAGCCTGGACCATTCCCCACCCTGGGCCATTCCTCCTACACTAATCAAAGTGCACCCTAGAGAGAATGTATAAACCCTAAGGAATGATTGTCTGGACCATTTCCTCCGTTAACCACAAGAGGAAAAGACTGTCCTGTATCAACCTCCAAAACGGACCATTCCTCATGTTAACCACAATGAGAAATCGTTGTCCGACGAGGCGGGCCAGTCTTCTTGAGTAACCCTCAAGAAGAAAGACTGCCCTAGACCACTCCCCATGTTAACCACAATGGAAATTCACTGTCTATGATACATCAACAATCAGAATACTTCCCATGTTAACCACAATGGGAAGTGATTGTCTGTCAGAAATCTCAATCCACTTTCCAAACAGGAAAGCATTTGTCCAAGATGGACTATTTTTCAATCTTAAAAATGAATGTCTTCAATAATGTTTTCAGTGCTCCCTCCTAACTTGGAGAGTCATTTCTTCCTTTTTCAATAATAAGGAAGTTGTTTCCACGAGCTCCATCTTGAGTACGCAAACTCTTTCATCTTGGATAGAAGCTTTACCAAAATGTCTGCTTATCTGCTCATCTGTGGAAATATGTATTGGAGAATCATTTTCTCCTTTCTGGACTTCATCATGGATAATGTAATGCTTGATTTCAAATGTACTTTAGTCTGGAACACTGTGAAGGCTTCATGTAGATCTGAGCAATAGAGTATATCATAGTTGGAAAGCTGGAACATATCCATGTGGCACTTCTTCTGTCATCATGAGATCTGATCTACTGAGTAGTCATGTTGATGTTATAGGAAATCTTCACCACGCTTCTGCTGTGCACTGGAGGTTCTCCACCAAGTTATCTTCTTTTATCTGCATATAAGAGTCTCTTTCTAGTATGCCCTAGAGTCTTGAGATTGCTCTTCATACGCTCTTTATTCAAGTTCTCTGGAAAACATTCTTTGCATTCATCTAATGTAGAACTCCAACTCATGGATGTTGCAGATGATATAATGACTCATGTAGTGATATGTCTGGTGTACTGGAACAAGTAATCATCATAGTCTTCTCCTTCCATCTGGGAGAACCTCTAGTTCTAGATCTTGCAATTCTTTCATTCATAAGTCTTCCATACACTGTTCTTCATCATGACTTTCAGTTCTTCTGCTTGATTGCTTTTTAGTGAGTTCATATCAGGCTGGTAATCTTGTGATTCTTGATACAATGACTGGTTATTCTGGTTCCTCTTTCTTTCATGTTTTTCTTTAGCCCTTGGGTTTATGGAGTTTCTTATAGATTCCATGCCCTAGAGATTCCACTTCTTCCTTTCATCATAGGATCACGGATCTGATGGACAACCAGGAATACTTTAAGGCTTATCTTCGAAGAATTCTTCTTCTGCAGTTGAACTAAACACATACTGTCTTTCATGGCTGCTACTATGGATATATATATATTTCATCATCCTCACTGGATCATAGGATTAGCTCCCTCCTAAACCTTGTTTCATGTATAAGTGCATATAATCATCTCCCTCCATCTAACAGAGTCCATGCTTATGTCTGCATCCTTATTGTCTTCTGCAATATATAATCGGTTCCCTCCGTCTAATAGAGTCCACACTTCCATCTTATTGTCTTCTACAAAACGCGATAAGTCTTTTTCCAATTTCCTCTTGATTGCTAACTTCTTTCTGTCTTTGCTTCTTCTAAGTCTCTTCATGATTTATTCGGCTTATATTGCAATAGTTTCCACATGATTTGCTTGATGTATTTCATTCTTTAATGTATTATCCAATGATATCAATCCTTATCTTGTTTTTCTTCCATTGGTATAGTTCTTCTTGGAACACATTATCTTCCAAGAGATAGATATACAAGATATGTACAGAGACGATGCAAACAAGATATGTACAAGGAATAAGAAGAGTAGTGTTACCTTTAGAAGAAGAAGTCTCTTTCATCCTGCTTAGTCTTCTTTGTAGATTCCTTTTCTTTGGCAACTGATGCTTTGTGTTTCTTCTTCCTTTTCTTTATCTCGGGACAATGATTCTTGTAGTGGCCATACTTTCGACAGTTGAAGCATTGTACTTCTGAAATGTCTTTCTCTTGATTTGGCTTCCTCCTTGAACCAAACTTCCTTTTGTTCTTGAAATTCTTGAATCTTTTTGTGAAGGCTTGATCATCGTACTTCTTTTGGGGTTTCTCTTTTGCACTGATCCTTGATTCTTCTTGAGCACAACAAGTCCAAAGTTCTTCAAATGTTGGATACTCCTTCCTTGTGTTCATGATTGCGGAAAATGCATCCCACATCTTGGGAAGACCATTGAGTATTATGTTTACCAATTCCTTCTCTGAGATGATCTTTTTAATGGCTTGTAGTCATTCTCTTAACTGAGAGATTCTCACAAAATATGATGTTATGCTATCCTCATCATTCATCTTCATGTCACGGAGCTCATTCTTTAGACTCATAACTTGTCCAATGTTTCTGACTGAGAAGAGATTTGTTAGGGCATCGTACATCTTCTTTGATGAGTCAAGATGGGATATGTAGGGTATCAAGTGGTCTTTTATAGATTCCACTATGATACTCATAGCATTGATGTCACCGTCTTTGAACTTCTCCGTGGCTGTAACGTTCTGCGATTCCTTCTCTTTCCCTTCTTCAAACTCTGGCTTCACGATGTTTCCTTTCACGATATCCGACACTTTATTCTTGGCAAGGATGAGATCAATGCTTGTCTTCCACACTCTGATGTTAAAAGCTCCATCTAACTTGTTCTCTGACATCATAGAGTAAGTCATGGCTACTTTGACTTGGTCAACCCTAGATTTGACCAAAAGCTCAAACTTCACATCTTGGCTTTCTGAGAGTACCAGGAGATGCGCTAGGCTAGGGTGCACTGATTTATCTGGAGATTAGTTCAATCCCTTCATTTAAGGTGCCTCAACAAGAGGATTAGGGTTTTTGCAACTGCACCTGCTAGTAACCCTAGCGGTAGTGCTATGGTGACTGCTCCTGCTAGAAACCCTAGCGATAGTTCTTCAACGAGATTAATATCCTTACAACTATGTTTCCTTCCAACGGTTAGACTGAATGAAGGAGGTGTGGGTCCATAACCTGTTAGAATATAAGTGGATGTGCTCGTTTTACCATTGACAATACCCTTGTCACCCAGCCATAGGCCAAAGTTGTTAATATTATGGTAGCTGCGGGAGGTATTTACCCCCACATGTGAACCTGACAAGAATAGAAGACTCCGGGAAGCAAGAGAAACCCTAATGAGTTGGCTAATAACCCTAGAATCCTTGTCAGCTCAAGAAGATAATTTATATTAGGCTATTAGCCTCCAAGAGAAGAAGTCGGCCAGAAATTATAATAATATACTGAACAGACACTTATCCAGAAGGAGAAGTCGGCCCTAGAAAAACTGGCAGAACCACTATAAATATAGGGCACCAGTTCTTATTTATCACATCTCAGAATTGTAGTTCTGTTGTTTGGTGCACACTGTAGTTGCAGTCTTGTGCGTAGGTTTGGAGGAAGAGCTGGTGCAGCTGCAGCAACAACAAGATCTCAGTTTTGGCTGGAATATCTCTTGGCTAGGGTTTGGATTATCTGATCAACTTTTTCTGATGCACTATCCTTAGGGAAAGGTGCGCTACTCTTTGTTTGGCTATCTAGCCTAGGGTTTGCTTCCGGAGGAATTCTCAGTCAAGGTTAAGGTGCTCAGAGGGAGGCTTCAGCCTATGATTGGGTGACGAGGGTATCATCAATGGTAAAATGAGCACACCATCTTCTATATTCTAACAGGTTATGGGCCCACGCCCCTTCAGTCAGCCTAAAACGCTGGAAGGAAACATAACCGCTAGACATTGAGATCGTTGAGGAACTGCCACTAGGGTTACTAGCAGGAGAAGCTTCCAAAAGCACTGCATCTAGGGTTACCAGCAGAAGCAGCTGCAAAAACCCTAAACCTCTTGTCGAGGCACCTTAAGTGACGATATTGACCTATTCTCCAGATAGATCAGTGCGCCCTATCCCAGCGCATCTCTTGGTACTCTCAGAAGGCCAAGACGTGAAGTTTGGATTTTCGGTCAAATCTAGGGTTTGACCAAGTCAAGAAAGCCATGACGAACTCTATGAAGTCTGAGAACAAGATAGATGGAGCCTCTAACTTCAGAGCATGGAAGACAAGCATTGACCTCATCCTTGCTAAGAATAAAGTGTTGGATATTGTGAAAGAAAAGATCGTGAAGCCAGAATTTAAATAAGGAGAAGAGAAGGAACCGCAGAACGTTGTAGCTATGGAGAAATTCAAAGATGTTGACATCAATGCCATGAGTATCATAGTGGATTCTATAAAATACCACTTGATACCCTACATCTCCCATCTTGACTCATCGAAGAAGATGTACGATGCCCTAACAAATCTCTTCTCAGTCAGAAACATTGGACAAGTTATGAGTCTGAATAATGAGCTCCGTGACATGAAGATGAATGATGATGACAACATAACATCATAATTTGTAAGGATATCCCAGCTAAGAGATCAACTACAAGCTATTGAAGAGATCACTTCAGAAAAGGAATTGGTGAACATAGTACTCAATGGTCTTCCTAAGACATGGGATGCATTTGCTGCAAACATGAACACAAGGAAGGAGTACCCGACATTTGAAGAACTTTGGACTTGTTGTGATCGAGAAGAATCAAGGATCAATGCAAAAGAGAAACCCCAAAGGAAGAACGATGATCAAGCCTTCACAGCAAGATTCAAGAACTTCAAAAACAAAAGGAAGTTTGGTTCAAGGAGGAAGCCAAATCAAGAGAAAGACATTTCAGAAATACAATGCTTCAACTATCAGAAGTACGGTCACTACAGGAATCAGTGTCTCGAGCTAAAGAAAAGGAAGAAGAAACACAAAGCATCGATTACTGAAGAAAAGTAACCTACTAAGAAGACTAAGCAGGATGGAAGAGACTTCTTCTACTAAAAGGTAACAACACTCTTCTTATTTCTTGTACATATCTTGCTTGCATCATCTCTGTACATATCTTATATATCTATCTCTTGGAAGATAATGTGTTCCAAGAAGGACTATACCTATGAAAGAACAAACAAAGATAAAAATAGTTATCATTAGATATTACACATGAAAAGAATGAAATATATCATGTGAAAGCTATTACAAGATAAGCCAAAATCAGAATCAATCTTGAAGAGACTTAGAAGTCAGACATCAAGAGAAATTGGAGAAAGACTTATGACGACAACTAAAATGGAAGTGTGGACTCTGTTAGACAAAGAGAGCCAATTATATATTGCAGAAGACAATAAGGATGCAGATGAATGTATGGACTCTATCAGACGGAAGGAGCCGATTATATGCACTCTTACATGAAGCAAGGATTATGAGGGAGCTAATCCTATGATCCATTGAAGATGATGAAATGTATATATCCATGGTAGTAGTCATGAAAAGACAGTACGTGTTCAGCTCAACCGTAGAAGAAGACCTTTTCGAAGAGAAGCCTTAAAGTATTCCTGGTTGTCCATCTAGATCCGTGAACCGATGATGAAGGTAAGAAGTGGAATCTCTAGGGCATGGAATCTATAAGAAACTCCATGGACCCAAGAGCTAAAGAAAAACATAAAGAAGAACATGAAGATTCCAAGAAAGAAGAATCAGAACAACCAGTCATTTTATCAAGAATCACAAGATTACCAACCTAATATGAACTCACTAAAAGAAATCAAGTAGAAGAACTCATTCTCTCCAGGTTACACTTTGTTTAGTGTCAGAGGAATGGCCCAGGGTGGGGAATGGTCTGGATAGTTATTCCTCAAGGGAAAACTCATTCTCTCCATGTTACACTTTGTTTAGTGTCGGAAGAATGGCCCAGGGTGGGGAATAGTCTAGGCTCAGCAATCAGGGATAGTTATTCCTCGAGGGTAGACTCATTCTCTCTAGGTTACACTTTGTTTAGTGTCGGAAGAATGGCCCAGGGTGGGGAATAGTCCAGGACAGTCATTCCTTAGGGAAGACTCATTCTCTCCAGGTTACACTTTGTTAAGTGTCGGAGGAATGGCCCAGGGTAAGGAATGGCCCAAATATTTATCGAGGGCAGACTCATTCTCTCCAGGTTACACTTTGTTTAGTGTCGGAGGAATGGCCTAGGGTTAGAAATGGTCCAAGCTCAGAAATAAAAAATAATCCTTCTTCCTTGGTTGAGAAGAATGGGGCAGATAGCCCATTGTTGATATTCTATATTGAGGGCATACATTCTTTTAGATCTCATAGATGTGAGTGAAAGATTGGCCCAGATGATACTTGTTGATATTCTATACTGAGGGTAGACACTCTTTCAGATCTCACAGACGTGAGTGAAACATTGGCCCAGTTGATTCAGTTTTTATCATAACATTGTTTCTATGCAGATGAAGACTATTGTGGTGGCAGACATTCTTTCAGATCTCATAGAAGTGAGTGAAAGATTTGCCCAGATGATAAATCTTTTATCATAACATTGTTTCTATGCAGGATGCTCTCAGATGTTTTTTATGAAGACTATATGATAGTAGATGAGGACTACTGTGGTGAATATGTTTCACCGTTCGCAACCATACGTTGTTGATCAAGTACTTATGCATTACTTGATGTGGTAGTGAACCACTAGATTGTAGTACTACTATGAATAGACACAGGTGTGTTCTATCCTTGTTCTAATTGCCTTGAAGACTATCAACATTTTATTGGAGATAATGATCATTCAAATGAATGATGAACAGAGATTTTCCAGACGAAAAATAGTTCAGAGATTTTACTCCTCTTGTATCACTCCATGGTGACAGTGACTTATCCAACATCATATTTAACTACTCAGATGAAGTATGGTTTCGAGAGATGATGTAGCTGATGGTGATGGTGATGCTCATGATCTAGTCATGAAATAGTCTAGATGACTATATTGATGCTACCGGGTAAATGGTATATTTTGTGCTCAAGTCCATTACCTGTAAATACCTCTCTAGCTAGGAGGGAGTATTAATATTATGGTAGCTATGGGAGGTATTTACCCCCACGTGTGAACCTAACGAGAATAGAGGACTCCGGGAAGCAAGAGAAACCCTAATGAGTTGGCTAATAACCCTAGAAGCCTTGTTGGCTCAAGAAGATAATTTATATTAGGCTATTAGCCTCCAAGAGAAGAAGTCGGCCAAAAATTATAATAATATACTAAACAAACACTTATCCAAAAGGAGAAGTCAGCCCTAGCAAAACTGGCAGAACCACTATAAATACAGGGCGCTAGTTCTCATTTGTCACATCTCAAAATTGCAGTTCTATAGTTTGGTGCGCACTGCAGTTGCAGTCTTGTGCACAGGTTTGGACAAAGAGATGGTGCAGCTGTAGCAGCAGCAAGATCTCAGTTTTGGCTAGAATATCTCTTGGCTAGGGTTTGGACTATGTTATCAGCTTTTTGTGATGCACTATTCTTGGGGAAAGGTGCGCTACTCTTTGTTTGGCTATCTAGCCTAGGGTTTGCTTCCGGAGGAATTCTCAATCAAGGTTAAGGCGCTGAGAGGGAGGCTTTGGCCTATGGTTGGGTGACGAGGGTATCTTTAATGGTAAAACGAGCACACCATCTTCTATATTCTAACATAAGCCACCCTACAAGCACCTTAACCTTGACAAATAATCACTCTGGAAGCAAACCCTAGGCTAGATAGCCAAACAAAGGGTAGCACTCCTTTCCCCAAGGATAGTGCACCAATAAGAGCTGATTAGATAGTCCAAACCCCAACCAAGAGATATTCCAAGGCAAAATATAACTGCTAGCTGCAGCAGTTGCACCGGCAGCTCTCCTCAAACCTACACACAAAACAAGGCACTGCAGTGCACACAAGTTGTTGCTCTGCAATTCTGAGACTGCCTTGCCAGAATGAGAATTGGCCTCATGTATTTATACTAATTCTGGCTAACTGCTTGGCCCGACTTCTCATTATGGGTATCTATTTGTTCAATATATATTATTATTTCTGGCCGACTTCTTATCTTGGAGGCTAATAACCTAATATAAATTATCTTCTTAAGTCGACAAGTCTTCTAGGGTTATTAGCCAACTCATTAGGGTTTCTTCTTGCTTCCCAGAGTATTATATCCTCGTCAGGTTTACATGTGGAGGTAAATACCTCCCGCAGCTACCATAATATCAACAGAGATGTCGGTTGAAGAGAGATAATTAATATGAATTAATTAGTACCCAGAGAGAGAAGTCAGCCCAGGCAAGTCTGTCGGGAATACTATAAATACAGGGGGCCAGTCTCTCATTTGACACATTCTTAGAATTGCAGAAGTCGCTTGTGCGCACTGCAATTTGGCAGTCTTGTGCGCAAGTCTCGGGGAAGGTGTTGCACCAGTTTTGGGTTGGACTCCCTGATTAGCTTTGGTTACTTCTTGCTTGGTGCATTAGCCTTGCTTGGCTATTGGATTGCTACCAAGATTCTTCTCTGTCAAGGTCAAGGTGCTCGGAGGGTGGCTTAGGCCTATGGTTGGGTGACAATAGCGATATTGTCAATGGTAAAACGAGCACATTCTTTCATATTCTAACACACTTCACTATCCTTTTATGTTGCAAGTAAAAAAATAATATTTCAAATGCATTTCAATAACAAATCTGCATTCAATTTAACATATAACAGACATGCCTTATATTATTCAAATGCATTTCAATAAGATATCTGCCTTCTATTTCAAATGCATTTCAATAACAGGTTTGTATTATGATTATAAAAGGATAATGAGAACATGATGGAACCAATAATTGAGTTCATGATTCAGAATTCATGATTCAGAATTCATCTTAAAACAACGAACTCAAATGAGTTATAATTGAAATCAACCAACTAGAATAGGTTTCCATCAAACCAAAACTCAACTACGTGATCATTTTAGAATTCTAGAATGAACAACTTGCTCGTTCCTAGGTTACTAGACTAGTCTACCCAAATCTAGGTGGTTTCTTATTACTCTTGTTGCTTTCAAATGGAGACAAAGATGCACACTTCACTTTCCTTTTATGTTGCAAGATTTTCAAAAAGGTAATATTTCAAATGCATTTCAATAATAGATGCCTTCTATTTAACATAGATTTAACACTTCAATATAATGTTCAGTGCTAATAAAAGGACAATGATGACCAATAATTGAGTTCATGCTTTAGAATTCAGCTTGAAACAACGAAGTAAGATGACTTATAATTGAAATCAACCAACCAAACAAAGCAAACAAGTAAACAACCTCGGAATTCTAAAGCATGAACTCAATCATTGGTCATCATGTCATCATTGCCCTTTTATAAGCTCTGTACATTATATTGAAGTATTAAATCTGCGTTAAGTAGAAGACATCTGTTATTGAAATGCATTTGAAATATTACCTTTTTGAAAATCTTGCAACATAAAAGGACAATGAAGTGTGCATCCTTGTCTCAATTAGAAAGCAACAAAAGTAATAAGAAACCACCTAGATTTGGGTAGACTAGTCTAGTAACCTAGGAATGAGCAAGTAGTTCATTCTAGAATTCTAAAATGATCACATAGTTGAGTTTCAGTTTGATGGCAACCTATTATGGTTGGTTGATTTCGGTTATAACTCATTTGAGTTTGTTGTTTTAAGCTGAATTTTGAAACGTAAATTCAATTATTGGTTCCATTCTGTTGTCATTATCCTTTTATAAGCATTGTACAGATCTCTTATTGAAATGCATTTGAAATAGAAGGCATATATTTTATTGAAATGCATTTCAATAATAGAAGGCATATATGTTATATGTTAAATTGAAGGCAGATTTGTTAATGAAATGCATTTGAAATATAATTTTTTAACTTGCAACATAAAAGGATAGTGAAGTGTGCATCTTTGTTTTAATTAGAAAACAACAAGAGTAATAAGAAACCACCTAGTTTTGGTTAGAATGGTCTAGTAATGTCGGAATAAGCCGGTAGTTCATTCTAGAATTATAAAATGAGCACCGGTATTTCAATTGAAGAGCTTTCTATAGCTCTCTAATGCAAATTTGTTAAACATTCAATTTTAAATTAAAACACATCTAGTCCATTTACAAATTTATAAATTGAATTAAGTTTTCTCTTCCAAGTTACACAATTAATTTTTATAAAACTTATTAGTTACAACATTCAATAAAACACGTCATTCAATTTAAA
>ML778746.1:1221034-1231869 GCA_009831015.1 Picea engelmannii
GAATGATCTATATATAAATATATAGATCATCATTTCAGTAAATGATATCTATCTATAAATATATAGATCACCATTTCAGCAAATGATCTCTATCTATCTATCTATCTATCTATATATTATTGTCATCCCCAACCTATTGTCCATTGAAAAGTTTGGGGGTGCTCTCTAGTCGTCCCCCTCATTCACCCGCCTTGAAAACTAGTGCATAGGCCAAAAGCCAAGGGATTTAAGCATTGTTAAGATGACTGGCCATTCCATTATGTTATAATCTTTTTCAGAGTTTATCTTGATGGAGAGAGCATCTAACCTAGAGTTCTAAGGTCACTTGATGCCTTCCTAGATTGCAATGATAGTGCCTAGAATGTAGCACCACGGGATTAAGTCCATTTTCTCTGGTCTCACAAACTTAGGCAATATATGCTTTGGTCTCAACTCTAGCACCTTGGTCAAAATTTTGTAGCAAAAATTGAGCAGGGTGATCAACCTCCAGTTAGTGATAAGCTTAGGGTGTTCTTCATTGGGTACAAATGTGATTAAACCCTTGGTTGATGTTGGCACCAAGAGATTACTTCCTTAGAACTTCTTTGTATACTTGTAGAAGGTCCAACTCAATTGATTTCCACATGACCTTATAAAACTAAACCAAGGGGCTTTCTCATTAGACATTACTTTGAGCGTAGTTGTCAACTCATCTAGGGCGATGGTTTGCTCACAAGTCCTCTTCTGTTTCTTAGGAACTTTGATAGTGATTATGTACAAACATTTATGCATGGTTATTTCTCTTTCCTTTATGTATCATTGTGCTCAAAAGACCATCCAATAGTTAGCAACAAAGTCTCACTTAATCACTTCTTGGTAGGTGGTTTGAGTTTCCCAACCTTGAGGGTTGGCAACATTTCCCTAGCCTGCTTGATGGCAAGGACCGTAAAAAATACCTTCATGGATTTTTCATTGGTCCTGAGCTATTGGAGTGGAACTCTAATTTGTGCCTATCGAGCTCAACGAGTTTCATCTCTTGTAGTAGATGTTGTAGCTTTGTTGCAGTGCCTGCTTCTCTAGGTCAAATGGAATGGATTGAAGGGATTGGGAGATCTCTTCAAAATATTCTTGAACAAACCAATTTTGGTTGTGTCAAATCATTGCAATCTGTCACCCATAACCTTGCAAAAAGGTCACCATATGAGAGATGGCATTAGCCTACCAAGTAATCTAGTCATCTTCCCCTCCAAGTAATGATAGAAGCTAGACAACCTAGGCTTTGTGTTAGGATATTTAGAAACTTAAGAGTTAGTTAAGATCTACTTGGTCTAATGTGTTGTTAGATAAAAGTGTGTTTCTTTAGTATGTATTTGAGGAAATCCAACAGTCACGATATGTTCCTGACATAGAGTGATCCGACGGTTCATATTCTCCTCGATCTTAACGACCATTGATTTGTGGCTTAATACCCGATTGGTCCATGATCTCTATTTAAAGGGCATGGAGGGTCATTTGCCGATGATCAATTGTGAGAAACTCTCTTGTAAAATATCTTTGTAATCTTTTTATTTTTCATTAATAAACTGCTCAAAGTGGCGGCATTGGTTGGGGCCGTGGATGTTTCCCCATCGGGGTTTTACAACGTCAAAACATCGATGTGTTGATCTTTGATCTGGTTGTGTGAGTGGTTACTGAAGGTGTTTATCCTCTGTTGGAATACTTGTGTTGTCGAACATGGTATCAGAGCTTGTTTGAGGACCTGCTTCTGTTGTAGATTGAGATCGTGAAGCCAAGTTGCCTCATCTCCATTTTCTACCATTTCCATACATTTTTGGGCTGAGAGGACTGTTCCATTGTGTCTAGAGCGCTCGTTTCAGTCAGGAACACTTTTTGTTTCACTTGAAAAGGTTTTCGTTTGCCCATGATACGACCATTTTAGCTAGATCTGAAGGTATAAAGCTTGAATACACCCTTTTTAAATTTTTGCAGAGTATTAATTCGGTTTTATTTTGGTTTTATATTGTTTGTTTTTGGGTTGCTACTCTTTTAGATCTGCGTATGCTCTTTTCCCCGAGCCCTGTACGATCTCGGCAAATAAGAAACAAATAGGAAAAAGTTTTCGGGTAAGCTAACCGTGATTTAACCCTTGTTGTCATCGAGAAGCAAAATTTTTTCCCTGTGTGAAAATAGTTTTTTTTTTGCACGCTTTCTAAGGCCGTCTTCCACAACAACAATAACAACACCCCCAATCCTCCTGTTAAACAATACAATATGTTTTGCTAGTGCACTTGGTTAAAATTTGCCTTATTAAGTAAGAGGTCTTGAGTTCAAGTTTTTCTTTTTGTCACTTATTTTGAAAAAGTTCATGCTCCATTGTAAAGTGTATTTCACTTCAAGTATAAAAGTGAATCACTATAAGTAGCTTTAATATTTTATTTTGGAGTTATTTATTTTGCATGCAACTTTCTTTTATAAAGTAACTTCATTGTAAAAGTGATCCCCACTTCTTTTTATAAAAGCAGGTCACTTCATAAAGCAACTTACACCACCACGTGGTCCTTTGGTTACCATTTATGTCTTTTTCTAAAAAGGCATAACTTTCACATCCAAAGTTTGTTTTCAGTGTCGTTTTTTTTTAAACCGCCTAATTTTTCGAGATCTTTCCATCTAGATCATCAGTTTCAGTTTTTAAATCCATATTATCTACATATTTAATATGGCTTCTTCCAGTAATCTTTTGTTTCCCAACACCAACCACTTTCAATGGAAATCCCATATGGAAGATTTATTAAGAAGTAAAGGCTTGTACCAGATTTTCTTGGGAAAGGAAAGAGAACCCATTGATGCTAATAAGAAAGTCAAATGGGCTAATAGGAGTGACAAAGCATGTGGACTGATCATAATGTCCATCTCTTCTGATTTAAGGTTCCACCTTAAAGAAATGATGACCCTGATGAAGCTTGGGAAAAATTGGATTCTGTGTTTGGTAAACACAATATTATTCGAGCACATCAGTTAAAATCAAATACTAACTTTAAGTCCAAATGATTTTCTTGCATTGAAGACTATTTATCTAATTTTAAAACACTCGGAATTTTATGTGAAGAATGTGAGATAAAGATGGAGGAAGAGCGTTGCATCTATATTATTCTTTCTAAGCTAAGTAGTGCATATTCTATGTTTGTATCTACCTTTTATGCCATGAGAGAGGCTCTAGGGAAAGCTTATAAAAAATCCACTCTTGAGTCATTTTGTGATGCTTTTATTAGAGAGAAAGATAAGCTTGTACAACTTGGAGTGGTCAACACTGCAGGTACCTCCAAAAAAGCCTTAGTCGCCCAATAGAAAGATAAACCCAAGAATCCCAAGAAGCAACATCCTCGCCACAACAAGAAACATAAGGGTCCCAAACCCACTCAGACAACTTCAACTCCTAATGGTGACAAATGAGCAAAATCTAAAAATAAGAAGATTGATAGACATTGCAACTTTTGTGATAAACATAGTCATGATGAGTCCAAATGTTTCAAGAAGATGGCAGCTTTAGAAGCAACGATGAAGAAACATGACATTAGTATTGATTCTACTTCTTCTTCTTCTCATGGAAATGCACTTTCTGCTTCTAGTTTCTCCTTCATTGCAACTTCTACTTCTTCTTCTGATGAGTGGCTTATTGATTCTAGAGCATCTTATCATATGGCTAAGGATAAAGACATATTTTTTTCTCTAAATGAATGTAACACCAAGAAAATACTTCTTGTTGATGATAGATCTCTTAGTGTTGTAGGATCTAGAATAGTTCAAGTAGATAATGGTCATTTCAATGATATATTATGTGTTCCAAGTCTTTCTTGTAACCTTCTATTAGTGTATCAAATCACTCATTCAAGTGAAGGTAAAATCGTAGAGTTTTCATCTCACCAAGTTGTAATTAAGGATCTAAAAGATCCTAAGCATGTTCTTGCAACTAGAATTGTTGATCTATTACCAGGTTGTGCAAGTTTGACAACTTTGGGTCATCATCTTTTCCATTAATTTTTGTTGCTCATAGCGATGACTTGACCAAAATTTGGCATGAGCGGTTTGGTCATCTAAACTATCGCTCATTACAACAACTATGTAATCAACAGATGGTGACTAGTCTTCCTCTTGTTTCATGCAGAGATGGGGTTTGTGTCGGTTGTGTTCTCGACAAACATTATAGGGATAGTTTTGACAAACGTGCCTCTTGGCATGCCTCGGGCCCTTTGCAACTTGTTCACAGTGACTTGTGTGGTCCACTTTCTTCTCCTTCTTTTTTTGGGTGTAAGTATTTCATACTTTCATTGATGAATTTTCCAGATGTACTTGGGTTTACTTCTTAAAACTTAAGAGCGAAGTTTTTGACAAGTTTTTGGCCTACAAGGCCCTTGTAGAAAAACAATTTGGACATCAAATTCAAAGGTTAAGATCTGATCTGAGATAATGGAGGTGAATATGTGAACAATAATTTTACAAGTTACTACACTACACTGGGCATCCAAATGCAACACACTGTTCCATATACACCACAACAAAATGGTGTTGCTGAGAGAACGAGCCGCACATTAAAAGAAATGGCTAATTGTATTATCGAATCTAAGGGATTAAGTCTAAAGTATTGGGTGGGAGCCATCAACTATGCAAATTACATAGTAAATTGCACTCCCACAAAGGCTCTTAAAAATATAACACCGGAAGAAGCTTGGACTAAAATTAAACCAGATGTAAGTCACTTTTGTGTATTTGGCAATATAGCATGGGCTCACATTCCTGATGAGAAAAGGAAAACATTGCAGTCTAAAAGTGAGAAGTGTATATTTGTTGGTTATTTTGAATATGTCAAAGGTTATAGACTTATTCAACCACATCGTAATGAAATTATTATTAGAAGAGATGTTAAATTTGATGAAAATCTCTTGGTTTGTGAGCCTAATTTGGCGATTGTGCCTTCTTCGGCCTGCGAGCCATCTTCGACGTTTGTGCCTTCTTCTGTTCCTATTTTGGTTTCTTCTTTAGATGATGACAGTGAGGATGAAAATACACCCTTGCCTGCTCACCTTCCTTTAGATGAGTCCTTTGAATATGAACCAACACCAACTCCACCGCTTCTTAGATGGGTTTGTTCAACATGAGAAGTAGGTGGTGATCTTGTCGGTGATCCCTTAGATCAATGCCGGACACGTTCACAGTTCCAATGAGCCTCTTCTCTTTTGGCTCAAGTTTCAGAGACTCATGATCCAGAGACATTTGCAAAAGCTTCAGGTCATCCAGATTGGGATACAACAATGAATGAAGAGTATCGTTCTTTAATGGAAAATGATACTTGGGATCTTGTACCTTTTCCAAACGAAAGAAAACTTGTCAGATGTAAATGGGTCTATAGAACTAAGTATGCATTAGATGGAAGTGTTGAAAGACACAAGGCTCAGTTAGTTGCCAAAGGATTTTCCCAAGTTGAAGGAATCGACTATAATGAAACCTTTGCCCCTGCAGCGAAAATGAATTCCAGTTGCCTTGTTCTTGCCCTTTCTACCTCACATAAATGGGAGGTCCATCGGATGGATGTTAAATCCACCTTCTTGCATGGGGATTTGCAAGAAGAAATCTACATGGAACAACCTCCTGGCTATGTCCAGAATGACTCTAGCCTTGTTTGTCACCTTAAGAAATCTCTTTATGGTCTTAAGCAAGTTCCCCAAGTTTGGTATGCCAAAATGGACAACTTTCTTATTGACACTAGATTCTCTAGATGCCATTCTGATCCTAATGTTTATACCAAGAAAGTAGGAATCCATCTCATAATCCTTGGCCTTTATGTTGATGACCTTATCCTTACTAGTAGTGACTCAAAACTTTTAAACCATGTGAAAACCAGCCTTAAGAAGAAATTTGAAATAATAGACTTAGGTTTTTTGCACTATTTCCTTGGCCTCCAAGTTTTGCAAACCAATGAAGGAGTTTTTCTTTTCTAGTCTAAGTATGCTTGTGACCTTCTTCGTCGCTTTCACATGGAAGATTGTAAACCAACCCCTTCTCCCTTCCATTCTGGAGTCAAGCTTGCTGCCACCTGTACTTCTACCAAAGTTGATGCCACCTTGTACCATCAATTAGTTGGTAGCCTCTTATACTTGACTCATACTCGTCCTGATCTTTCTTTTGATGTTGGTCTTGTTGCCCGATATATGCAAACACCCCATGAAATCCATTGGAAAGCAGTTAAAAAGATACTTTGATATGTCCGAGGTACAGTTTGTTGATATTATGGTAGCTGTAGGAGGTATTTACCTCCACGTGTAAACTTGACGAGAATAGAATATTCTGGGAAGCAAGAAGAAACCCTAATTAGTTGGCTAATAACCCTAGAAGACAAGTTGGGTCAAGAGGATAATTTGTATTAGGTTATTAGCCTCCAAGAGAAGACGTCGGCTAAAGGAAATATTATATACCAAGTAAATAGGCACCTAGAATGAGAAGTCGGCCCAGACAGTTTGTCGGTTTTAGTATAAATATAGGAGGCCAGTCTTCATTCTAGCAAGCATTCTTAGAACTGCAGTAGCACACTTGTGCGCATTGCAGTTGGGCAGTTTTGTGTGCAAGTTCTGGAGAAGCTGCTACCGCCAGTCTATAGTATCAGTCTTCTCTGGGTTTGGACTTTCTGATCAATCTTTGTTATTATTGCTTGGCGCGCTATCCTTGGAGAGATGTGAGCTATATTGTTTGGCTATCTAGCCTAGGGTTTGCTTCCAGAATAATTCCTTTCAAGGTTAAGGTGCTTGGGGATGGCTTCGGCCTATGGCTAGGTGACAATAGTGATATTGTCTACGGTTAAACAAGCACACCCATTATATTCTAACAAGTTATGGGCACACACCTCCTTCATTCAGTCTAACTACTGGAAGGGAGCATAGCCATAAGGATACTTAAGCTCATTGAAGAACTGCCGCTAGGGTTTCTAGCAGGAGTAGTTACTAAATCATTGTCAATAGGGTTACTAGCAAGTGCAGTCGCATAAACCCTAACCTTCTCATTAAGGCACTTTAAGTGAAGGGATTGACCTAATTTCTAAATATACTAGTGCACCCTAGCCTAGTGCATCTTCTGGTACTCTCAGCAAGCTAAGACGTCAAGTTTGAGTTTTTGGTCAAATCTAGGGTTGACCAAGTCAACGCAGCCATGACTTACTCTATGAAGTCAAGTTAGAAGGGGCTTCTAACTTCAGAGTATGGAAGACAAGGATTGATCTCATCCTTGCCAAGAACAAAGTGTTGTCTATCGTGAAAGGAAAGATTGTGGAACCAGAGTTTGAAGAAGGAAAAGAGAAGGAACCACAGAATGTTGCAGTTATGGAGAAGTTCAAAGACAATGACATCAATGCCATGAGTATCATAGTGGATTCTATAAAAGACCACCTGATACCCTACATATCCCATCTTGATTCGTCTAAGAAGATGTATGATGCCCTAACAAACCTCTTCTCAGTCAGAAACATTGGCCAAGTAATGAGTCTGAAGAATGAGTTCTGTGACATGAAGATGAATGATGATGACAGCATAACATCATACTTTCTGAGGATCTCTCAGTTAAGAGATCAACTACAAGCTATTGAAGAAATCATCTCAAAGAAGGAACTGGTAAATATAGTACTCAATTGTCTTCCCAAGACATGGGATGCATTTTCCACAAGCATGAACACAAGGAAGGAATATCCTACATTTGAAGAACTCTGGACTTGCTGTGCACAAGAAGAATCAAGGATCAGTGCAAAAGAGAAACCCCAAAAGAAGTACGATGATCAAGCCTTCATAGAAAGGTTTAAAGAATTCCAGGAACAAAAGGAAGTTTGGCTCAAGGAAGAAGCCAAATCAAGAGAAAGATATGTCAGAAATACAATGCTTCAACTGTCGAAAATATGGTCACTACAAGAATCATTGTCTCGAGTTGAAGAAAGGGAAGGAAACACATGAAGCATCAGTTTCCAAAGAAAGGGAACCCTCAAAGAAAGCCAAGCAGGACAAAACAAACTTCTTCTTCTAAGACAAGGTAACAATACTCTTCATAGTTCGTGTACATACCATGTTTTCCGTACATATCTTGCATATCGATTTCTTAGGAAGATAAGATGTTCAAAGAGAAACTACACCTATGGAAGATCAACAAAATAAGGACTTGCTATCACAATGACTACAAGCCAGGCAATACACATGAAAGGATGAAGTGCATCAAACAACCCCTGGTAACAACTCGTGTGGAAGCTATTACATAAGTAACAGTTGCAAGATAAGCCGAAATCAGAATCAATCTTGAAGAAACCTAGAAGAAGTAAAGACAGAAAGAAGTCAACAATCAAGAGGAAATTGGAAAAATATTTGTGACACTTTGCAGAAGGCAATAAAGATGTAGACGGAAGCATGGACTCTCCTAGATGGAGGGAGCTTATTATATTATCAAAAGAAGAACATGCATTCATGCATGAATCAAGGATTAGGGGGGAGCTAATCCTAAATTATATGATCCATTGAAGATGATGAAGTATCCATCCATGGTAGCAACCATGAAAAGCAACATGTGTTCAGTGTGACTTCCAAAGAAGTTTTCTTCGAAAAGAAGCCTTAAAGTAATCCATGGTTTTCCATCCACATCCATGATCCTATGATGAAAGAAAGAAGTTGGAATCTTCAGGGCATGGAATCTATAGAAAAATCCATGGACCCAAGAGATAAAGAGAAACATGACGAAGAACATGAAGATTCCAAGAGAGAAAGAAAAGTTAGAACAACCAGTCATTGTATCAAGGATCACAAGACTACCAGCCTGATCTTAACTAACTAAAAGCGATCAAGTAGAGGAAATGAAAGCTAAGATGAAGAACAGTGTATGGAAGACTCATGAATGTAAGCATTGCAAAATCCAGAACTAGAGGTTCTCCCAGATGGAGGGACAAGACTATGATGATTCTTTGTTCCAGTAAACTAGACATACCTCTACATGAGCCATTATATCGTCCGCAATATCCATGCGTTGGATTTGACATTAGATGAATGCAAAGACTATTCTCCAGAATAATTGAACAAAAATCATATGCAGAGCAACCTCAAGGCTTTGAGGTATACCAGAAAGATAGTGAAATAATGTAACTGCAAAGTGTATTCTAATTATTATTGTTATATTATTCATTAGATCAATCCCCTATTGCAGATTGATCATGTCGGCTATTGTAAAAGACCAAATCCCCTTTTGCGGATTGGTCAAAACATAATTGTAATAGGAAGAATAAGAAGTCGGCCCCATAATATATTAAAGAGGCCCCCGAATATATTAAAGGTGGTTATAACCACCCAGAAGAAGAAGTCGGCCCTGCCAGTGAAGAGACACCTCCACACGTGCTAGATTTGTATAAATAAGGAGGCTAGCGCCTCATTTAGACACACACTCACTTGTTCATTTGAGGAGCAAGTTTCAGAGATGCAGTTGGAGAAGAGAGAGAGAGAGAGGTGCATTCTTGGGAGAGGACTTTATGTATTTGTTTGAGTTATCTATTTGCATTGCATCGGCTATCTATAATAAGGAAGTTTTGTTGGGTTTTCTCCCCCATGAGGGTTTCCCAGGATAAATGATGTGTCTCTTCTGATTGTGTATTTCTCAGTGATCCTATCTTATGCTATTGTTATCTAGTGAAATGAAAATAACTCTAATAATAGCTTAAACCTTAACATGGTATCATAGCTAAGCTGAAGAGAGCATCTTTCACAAGAGAAAGTGAAAAACGTCAATGTTGTCGTACATGCAAATTAGGGCTTTTTGTTGGTGAAGTATTTCAGCCCTAAAACCATCTAGAAAAGTGTGCCCTTCCTCAAGGATCACTTTGGCATCCTCAGTGCAAATTTTCAGTGGCTAGATCTCCCAGAAAGTGAAACCCTAGTTTTCATAAAGTACCAGAAAACCAGAGTACCAGAAGTACTAGAAAACTAGAAGCACCAGTCCAGAAATCTGCTGGTCAAGTTTGAGGGGGTAAAAGTTGGATTTTCACAAATCTGACTGCACCGTATTACTCCCCTGAGCTCAGTGCATCTATCCCTTGGATCAAAATTTCAAAATTTGAAGTTTGAAAATTTAGGGTTTCCTCATAAAACCCTAAGTTGAAATTGCAGTCTCAGAACCAGTTGCAGTATCAACTGTAGTTGCAGTATCATTTGCAGTTGCAGCCGTAGTACCAGTTGTAGTCACCCTTGAAGTTCTTAAGAGTTGGTGATCATTACCGCTGCTACTAGATCATGCCTCTAACTGCAAATGTCGTCAGAGGTATGTACTCACACATGTTTAAACGGTTAAGATTTAAAGGGTATTTGTAGGAGAAGGGATCTCTTGCCATAGATCCAGAAGGATCTCAAGATCCAACACATTAAGAGGAATGATGCAACCCAGGTGTGATTATTCTGATATGCATCTATTTGTTATGACATTATTTTGATCAGTGTTGTATGTTGTAGCTATGACCATCATTCTAACCTTTGGTAAAAATCCGAGTCAAGGTATTAGATGGATTAAAAGTTGAGATCATAGAGTTTATCCTCTAACCCAACCTTCTGTCAAGATAGCATATTGTCTTAGTACAAAAGACAAGTTGAAGAAAACACTTGTCATCTTGAGTGAAGGAGACTTGGAAGAAAACCAAGTGCACTCATTCTTGAGGATAAGGCTCCAGGTTTGATTAATCAAGTTGATAAGATTCAAAGGTACACATGACAAATTGATGACTACCCCTTTACAAGTAACCACTATAGTTGAGATAACAGTCTTTGTAAAGTATTATACTTGGTAGCATGTGAGCATATAGA
>ML778746.1:1258956-1385856 GCA_009831015.1 Picea engelmannii
CAAAGCATGGAAGACAAGGATTGACCTCATCCTTGCCAAGAATAAAGTGTTGGATATCGTGAAAGGAAAGATCGTGGAACCAGAGTTTGAAGAAGGAAAAGAGAAGGAACCGCAGAACATTGCAGTTATGGAGAAGTTCAAAGGCAATGACATCAATGCCATGAGTATCATAGTGGATTCTATAAAAGACCACTTGATACCCTACATCTCCCATCTTGATTCGTCTAAGAAGATGTACGATGCCCTAACAAGCTTCTTCTCAGTCAAAAACATTAGATAAGTAATGAGTCTGAAGAATGAGCTCTGTGACATGAAGATGAATGATGATGACAGCATAACATCATACTTTGTGAGAATCTCTCAGTTAAGAGATCAACTACAAGCTATTGAAGAGATCATTTCAGAGAAGGAATTGGTAAACATATTACTCAATGGTCTTCCCAAGACGTGGGATGCATTTGCCGCAAGCATGAACACAAGGAATGAGTATTCTACATTTGAAGAACTTTGGACTTGCTGTGCACAAGAAGAATCGAGGATCAGTGCAAAAGAGAAACCTGAAAAGAAATACAATGATCAAGCCTTCACAACAAGATTCAAGAATTCCAGGAACAAAAGGAAGTTTGGTTCAAGGAAGAAGCCAAATCAAAAGAAAGATATGTCAGAAATACAATGCTTCAACTGTCAAAAATATGGTCACTACAAGAATCATTGTCTTGAGCTAAAGAAAAGGAAAGAGACACATGAAGCATCAGTTGCCGAAGAAAAAGAACCTTCAAAGAAGACTAAGCAGGATGAAACAAACTTCTTCTTCTACGACAAGGTAACAATACTCTTCATAGTTCTTGTACATACCATGTTTTCGCTACATATCTTGCATATCTATTTCTTAGAAGATAATATGTTCAAAGAGAAACTATACCTATGGAAAAACAACAAGATAAGGATTGCTATCACAATGACTACAAGTCAGACAATACACATGAAAGGATGAAGTACATCACCAACCCCTGGTAACAGTTCATGTGGAAGCTATTACATAAGTAACAACTACAAGATAAGCCGAAATTAGAATCAATGTTGAAGAAACCTAGAAGAAGTAAAGAAAGAAAGAAGTTAGCAATCAAGAGGAAATTGGAAAAAGATTTGTGACACTTTGCAGAAGGCAATAAGGATGCAAATGGAAGCGTGGACTCTCCTAGATGGAGGGAGACGATTTTATTATCAAAAGAAGAACATACATTCATGCATGAAGCAAGGATTAGGAGGGAGCTAATCCTAAATTATATAATCCATTGAAAATGATGAAGTAGCTATCCATGGTAGCAACCATGAAGAGCAACACGTGTTCAGTGTGACTTTAGAAGAAGACTTCTTCGAAAAGAAGCCTTAAAGTATCCCTGGTTGTCCATCCACATCCATGATCCTATGATGAAAGAAAGAAGTCGGAGTCTTCAGGGCATGGAATCTATAGGAAACTCCATGGACCTAAGAGCTAAAGAGAAACATGAGAAAGAACATGAAGATTCCAAGAAAGAAAGAAAAGCCTGAAGAACCAGTCATTGTATCAAGAATCACAAGACTACCAACTTGATATAAACCCACTAGAAGCAATAAAGCAGAAGAAATGGAAGTTGTGATGAAGAACAATGTACGGAGGACTTATGAATGGAAGCATTGCAAAATCCAGAACTAAAAGTTCTCCCAAATGGAGGGAGATGACTATGATGATTGCTTGCTCTAGTAAACCCGACATACCTCTACATGAGTCATTATATTGTCTGCAATATCCATGGGTTGGAGTTTACATCAAATGAATGCAAAGACTGTTCTCTGGAATAATTGAACAAAGAGCGTATGAAGAGCAACCTCAAAGCTTTGAGGTATACCAGAAAGAGACCCTTCTATGTAGATGGAAGAAAACAACTTGGTGGAGAACCTTCTATGCACAACAAAAGCGTGGTGAAAACTTTCTATAATAGAGATATGATAATGGTTACTTAGAACTCCAGGATGATGGATTGCCAATCCATGACAAGATCTCATGATGACAAGAGAAGTGCCACATGGATATGTTCCAGTCTGATCCTTGCCACAATGTTATGAGCTAGTAGGAAACAAAAGAGCTGAATCCAACAATGATATACTATAATGATCAGAGCTATATGAAGCCTTCATAGAAAAACCAGTGTTCCAGAAAGACCGAAGTACATTGAGATCAAGCATTACATTCTTCGTGATGAAATCCAGAAAAGAGAAGTGGTTCTCCAATATATATCTCCATAGATGAGCAGATAAGCAGACATTTTGGTAAAGCCTCTACCCAAGATGAAAGAGTTTGCGTACTCAAGCTAGAGCTCGTGGAGACGACTTCCTTATTGAAAAAGGAAGAGATGACTCCCAGGTTGGGAGGAAGCACTGATGTGTTATTGACTTATGGACAATCATTTTTCAGTTCGAAAAATGGTCCAGGATGAGCAGTTCCTTTCAAGTTCGGAAAGTGGTATGAGATTTCTGACGGACAGGCATTTTCCAGTTTGGAAAATGCTCTAGATCAAACGGTCATTTTTGTAATGAAAATGGTTCGATGGATTGTTGATGTACCATAGACAACGATTCCCCTTGTGGTTAATATAGGGAATGGTCTAGGATAGTCTCTCTTCTTGACGATCACTCTCAGTAGTGGTCAAGAAGACTGGTCCGCCTTGCCGGACAGTCATTCCTTTGAAGCTCACAGTTGTGAGCAGTTTCGAAGAATGGTCCATTTTGGAGGTTGGTACAGGACAGTCATTTCCTTAGGAAATGGTCCGAACAGTCATTCCCTAGGGCAGATTCATTCTCTCCAAGTTGCACTTTGTTTAGTGCCGAAGGAATGGCCCAGATAGGTGAATGGTCCAGGTTCAGCAATCAGGGGCAGACATTCCCTAGGGAAGACTCATTCTCTCCAGGTTGCACTTTGTTTAGTGCCGGAGGAATGGCCCGGATAAGTGAATGGTCCAGGCTCAGAAATCAGGACAATTATTCTTCCTTGCTTGAGAAGAATAGTCCAGATAACTCATCATTGATGTTTTACCTTTTGAGGGCAGATGCTCTTCCAGATCTCACAGATGTGAGTGGAAGAATGGCCCAGATGATTCAGTTTATATCATAACAATGTTTTTCTCTGCAGGTTGATTTCATATGATTGTTATGGAGACTGTATGTCTTTGGACAGTAGATTATGCTACTATGGTGGATGTGTTCCATTGATTTTGACTATATGTCACTGATCAAGTATCTGTGTGCTACTTGGTGTGGCAGTGTACCACTGGATTGTAGTTGTGTACTTCTATGGATAGACACAGTTGTGTTCTATTGATTAACATTGTTTCGATTGCCTTGAAAACTATCAGTAGTGTTGGAAATGATTATCAGTTAGATGGATGATCAATGGACAGATATTTCCTAGACGGAAAATGGTTCAGGACATTTATTCTTCTAGGACATATGTCCGGATTAGAAGAATGGCTCTTGTGTCACTCTATGGAGTGAGTGACTCATCCAACATCATGTCTTATTACTCAGATGAAGTATGGTTCTAAGAGATGATGCAGCTAATGACACTGATAGTGATGATGGTGCTCATGATCTAATCATGAGATAGTCTATACGACTATGTTGATGCTACCGGGTAAATGGTATGTTTGTGCTCAAGACCATTACCTTCAATACCTCCCTAGCTAGGAGGGAGTGTTGATATTATGGTAGCTGCAGGAGGTATTTACCTCCATGTGTAAACCTGACGAGAATAAGATATTTCGGGAAGCAAGAAGAAACCCTAATTAATTGGTTAATAGTCCTAGAAGACAAGTCAGATCAAGAGAATGACTTGTATTAGGTTATTAGCCTCCAAGAGAAGAAGTCGGCTAAAGAAAATGATATATACTAAAGAATTAGTACCCAGAATGAGAAGTCAGCCTAGGGAGTCTGCTAGAATTAGTATAAATACAAGAGGCCAGTCTTCATTCTGTCCAGTATTCTCAGACCTGCAGAAGCAACACTTGTGCGCACTGCAGTTGGCCAGTTTGTGCGCAAGTTTGGAGGAGAGCTTCCGTTGCAGCTGCTGCAACTAGCAGATTTCGGTTTTGGCTTGGACTATCTCTTGGTTATGGTTTGGACTCTCTGATCAGCTCTTGTTACTCTTGCTTGGTGCGCTATCCTTGGAGAAAGGTGCACCATCTTTGCTTGGCTATCTAGCCAAGGGTTTACTTCCGGAATGATTCTCTGTCAAGGTTAAGGTGCTCGAGGGTGGCTTCGGCCTATGCTTGGGTGACAATAGTGATATTGTCTATGGTTAAACGAGCACATCCATCATATTCTAACACCTTGTTGATGTAACTCGATGTAACAAACCTTTCATTCAATACATATATCACTTCATTAATCTCCCCAACGTTGAACAATACTAAGGAAGTCAGGTATTGATCATCTCATCTATAGGAGCAGTGGATTGAGCTAAACACTTGTGCTATGCTAAAGAATTTTAGAGGAGAGAGGAAGAATCCAAATAAAGTTTTGCCTTCAATGAAATCAACTTTGATGGAATTTTGATCAATTATAAAACAAGAGCAAGGTAGGATAATTGTCATAATTCATTCTCTCCGTAATTGCAACTTAATTTTCTCCAATTGCATTACCAACCAATCAATGCAGGAAACAATTGCTCACTTGCAATTAGATTTTATGAATGTCGGCATTATAGCAAGGCAAGACAATAACAAAAGTGAAATTTTAAACCTCTAACAAAATTGATAATTGTTCCCTAATAAATGCGACAAAATGTGATAAAATGCAAAATTAGGGAATGGGATTGGGTGAGGTGACTACATGCAAATTTTAACTCCTAGAACAAGGGAGCATTTGAATTATATAAAATTTGTTCCTATAGAAGTACACGATGTCTTGATTCTAGATCCTAGCTTTTCAAAAAAATCTGGCGGATTTGAATTCCGATCCATGTTTAGATCTTGATCCACATCCCTTTCCATGCAACCCAGGAGTTAATATTTGTGGTGACATGCATGTACAATAAAATTAGCACACAAATCGTTGCACAAAGCCTATACATAAACAACCATGCACATTCACATGTACAAGTTACACCCTCTGGAGTCCCCCAAGACCAAAACTGTAGCTTTCTCTTAGTTTTTAATGACAACCAGATCTGAAAATAATTTGAATATGATCTGAAACCAGCATCAAAACATGTTAAAGAGGCATGGAGTTGTGGTTCAGCCACCAGCAGTGACGACAGTGGCATGTCAGTCCTCCCACCAATGTTCAAATTCCTTGGAGACATGAATAAGCGGTTGGGGCTAGGAGCAATTCCTCGATGAATTTGACAAAATAGTACCCCCCTATGGTGGCAGGTTGCCACCTGCCTCAAATGAGACCCTGGAAATTGATAGGAAATGAAAAAATGATTGTATAAATCTGGGTTTGTTGCCTTGTATGAGTTATGACACATTTCAAAGCCATGTTGCTTTACTTTCTATCCTTTTTTGTTTTTCTGATCAACTTACTCGATTTCAGTGATAAATTTCAGTAGTTTTTATTGCTTTACATCAATCACTAACTGTAGGGTATCGACAGTTCATGTGGAGTCAGAAAATATGGGAGGGATAGAATAGCTATCAATCTAAACAAAACTTCAACGTCCAGTGCTATATTGCAAACTAGAGATCTTATTTGTGTTAGAATATGAAATATGTGTGCTTGTTTTACCATTGACAATACCCTTGTCACCCAACCATAGGCCGAAGCCACCCTCCGAGCATCTTAACCTTGACAGAGAACCATTCTGGAAGCAAACCCTAGGCTAGATAGCCAAACAAAGGGTAGCGCACCTTTCCCCAAGGATAGCGCACCAACAAGAGCTGATCAGATAGTCCAAACCCTAGCCAAGAGATAGTCCAAGCCAAACGTGATTTGCTAGCTGTAGCAGCTATAATGGCAGCTCTCCTCAAACCTGTGCACAAGACTGAGCACTGCAGTGCACACAAGATTGGGCGTTGTAGTGCGCCCAAGACTGGGCGCTACAATTTTGAGACTGCCTGCCAGAATGAGAACTGGCCTCCTGTATTTATACTAATTCTGGCTAACTGCCTGGGCCAACTTCTCATTCTGGGTATCTGTCTGTTCAGTATATATTATTATTTATGGCCGACTTCTTCTCTTGGAGGCTAATAACCTAATATAAATTATCTTCTTCAGCCGACAAGTCTTCTAGGGTTATTATCCAACTCATTAGGGTTTCTTCTTGCTTTCCGGAGTATTCTATCCTTGTCAGGTTTACATGTGGAGGTAAATACCTCCTGTAGCTACCATAATATCAACACTCCCTCCTATCTAGGGAGGTATTACAGGTAATGGTCTTGAGCACAAAACATACCATTCACTCGGTAGCATCAACATAGTTATATAGACTTGATCATAAGCACCATCATCATCATCAGTGTCATCAACTGCATCATCTCTCGAAACCATACTCTATCTGAGTAATCAGACATGATGCTCAGTCCACAAAGTGATACAAGAGCCATTCTTATAATCTAGAAGAGTAAATGCTCTGAACCATTTTCCGTCTAGAAAATCTATGTTCATCATTCATCTGGATGATGATTATCTCCAATAAACTGTTGATAGTCTTCAAGGAAATCAGAACAAAAATAGAACACAACTGTGTCTATCCATAGTAGTACATAACTACAACCCAGTGGTACACTACCACACCAAGTAACACACAAGTACTTGATCAACGACGTATAGTCACGAACAATGGAACATATCCACCATAGTAGTATACATCTACTATCATACAATCTTCATAACAATCATCTGATAGCAACCTGCACAGAAACAATGTTATGATATAAACTGAATCATCTGGGCCAATCTTTCTCTCACATCTGTGAGATCTGAAAGAATATCTGCCCTCAGAATAGAATTGTTAGCGATATTTCTTGTCTCGGGACAAGGAATAGAAACAAGACAACGAAAGTCTCGAATCCCCGAGAGTTAATAGTGACCGTCCATCTGGAAAGGACGCGTGGCAGGAGATCAACGTAATCGGGGAGGGTCCCTACAGGGAACCGTTGCATCAAACACTACGATATCGCGATACACGATATCCTGACACCAAGAGTGTGGGGCCACAGAAGTCAACGGAGGACAGGTGGCAGGCTTTCGCGATGGGGAACAGACCGTTGACAGGTCAATGGCCATCAGCCATCAGGGATCGGAGAATCGCGAGTCTGGAGGATGCGTGCACATTGATGTCGCAAACCCCGAAACCCCGATGGAAAGCTATATGGCTGCGGTCATATGGTAGCAGGTCACATGGACCATTGTATAGCTTGGATGGGCTAAGGGAAAAAGAGTGCTCATCAGAGAATCGATGATCGGGAGTTCAAAAGGTCAAGAATTCTTGACAACGAGGAACGCGAAACCCCGAAACCCAATACAGAGTCGAGGAAAAGTCACGGTGAAGTACAGGAGACCGTGAGGAAAGAAGAAGAGACCTGTGGACTGGGTTAGGTTTTCATCAGGGATACCACTCTGGGATCTAAAGAGCTGCTTCGGCTCAGCAGAAAAGGAGAAAGAGGGTGGGTGAAGCCTCACATCACCCATTTATTGCAGAGTATGGAGGTCTCAGCTGAAATTTACCCAGGAGGGTCCCTTGTACCGGTTCTCTTCAGGAAAGCCACGCCGAGTCTCCAACTCACTAGAGGAACCTGCACATGCCAGTTCGATATTCAAAGGGCTCAGCTACCCCCTGGCGCGAGCCATGCTGAATTAAGGAGGCATATGACAGGGGAGCAGAGGACAGATTTGATTGAGGTAGACTGACAACCCATCCTGATAGAGAAGCTCCTCAACATCAAGCATTGAATTCATGATATGATTGCACCTTCAGCACCTGAGTCAGTTCCAAGTATATGTAGGCATTTTCGCCATTTTGTAAAGGATCGATGGTTGAGCAGAGCTCCCGGTTGTAAAAACTTTAATGAAGCACTGTTTTCTGGTTATTTCTAGACTTCTGAGACTTCTTTCCTTATGAATGTCAGTTTCTTTACATCTTTGTTATACTGTGTTAGAGCAGCTCGGAATTGGAGGATCCAGTCGAGTTGTAACTGTTATAGGATGATGTTGTAATGGATCACTGTAATGGTTACGGAGTCTCTAATCGGTTCCTGTGATTTCCTTAATGCTGAATGACTTGGAATTGGAGGATCTAGTCAAGTCTTCTCTTCAGTTTCTTGAAGCTCTGAACCAGGAAGATCCTGCATTCAGAGTTTTTCCCCTACAAACCGCTGTAAGCCTGTTGCCCAGAGTTGTTTGTTCACCTTTCTTACTAAGTCTTCCACCTACTCATCTTTTAATCAACCCACTGGTTGAAGTTAGGATTACATGCCTCCTTTGTTCTTTACGTACCAGATCCAGTCTCCGAGTTAGAGTGATATCTCCTTGAGTCTCTACCCATTTGATCGCCCATTTATCAAACCATGACATAAAAACTGATGGGCGTCGGGCTATGCTCCTGCAAGCAATCCAGGAGTGACTTCCGATGCTAACATTTCTGGCACCGTTGCCTGGGACGAAGTTGAAGATTTTCCCTGGGCAGAACGACAACGATCAACTGATTCTGAAGGTGCATCAGAAATCAGAATTATTCAGATTGCTACTGTGCACCTGGCAACTCCACTATGGCGACTCCATTGTTTCCACTTTACTGTTTCAGTTGTGGCCACTGTTGACACACCTGAAAGCTGACCCAGAAGAGCTTTTTTGAGAAGGTTTCAGCGGCTGCTTTCTCAGCCTGAGAAGTTTCCTGGGGTAACGATAATGTTAAGATCTGGCCTTTGATGGTGAAAAAGGACCAGACACATTCGAAGCTGCACATTTTTCACTTGGCGATTCCATGATTCGAGGATCAATTGGCGAATCCACTGGTTCAATATGGAGAAAATTCTGGCTCAAAGGTTTGCTTTCTGTGACTTTTCTCAGATAGTTGGCTTTCCTAATGCACTTCCTGATAGAGACCAATGGGAAGATTTCCTCCTGGAATTTCATGCATCAGATTGGGAAGAACCATCTGATCATTTACTGGACTTCCATGAGGCTATCCACCGACACAATATCACGCATGAGGATGTCTGGATTAAGCTCTTCAGGGATTCATTGAAGGGAGCTGCTCTTGAATGGTGTCGGTCTCTTCCCGCCGCAAGTATCTGCTCTTTAGTAGGTTTTCATACAGCTTTCAATTCATTTTGTAAAGACTACTATCCATCTGTTCGCTTGTTTGAAAGTTGTTGTGAAGAGTTTTCTTCGCTTCATGAAGCCTCTGTTGGCCCTGAAGACCATGTCCATGATGAAGCCCTTACTGAGGAGGAAAGCATCTGCTGTGAAAAAATTGAGGTGTTGAATGATATGAGTGGTGTTAGCTCGAGGATGGAAGCATCTGACATCATATCGGATGTGTCTGTTCTTTTATATGTTCATAAAGATCAACACACCTCCTGTGGAGATTATGAGTTGGTAGAGAAGATGTGGTCCATGGTAGATGGCTCACCTAAATGTCGGGTTGAAGCAGATATTCCTAGCAACCCTGTTTCTGAGGACGGAGACCTTCCCGTTTGTAAAGAAGACATTATTGTGGAAGCGATTCCCTCTCTTTTTCTCCAGGGAGTTTTTCATGATATATTTTTACCTGAGATTAAAGAGAAGAAGATTATGTATGAGAAACCAGAAGCAGCGGGTCCCACTGTCCCTGAAACAGATATTTTTGACGAGATCACCATTCTGGAGGAGGATCATAGAGATAAGGGTCAGCCCCTTTTTGATGAATATTATAGTGATGATGAGTAGCACGCTTATCCTACATTCGATCACTATAAACATACTGAAGAGCCAGTCAGCAAGCAGAATCACCCCATGGTCCCTATTTATGATGAATATGAATCGGACCTGGAGGAGAGCAAACAAGAAGAGGAAAAAGAACCAGAGGGGCAGTCTGCTCTTTGTTCAGAGCCAGTCAGCGAGAAGCCACCACCGGAGAGCAGCGAGCCTACGTCAGTTGTCCACCATCAACCTGTTCTTATCAGAGATATTCAACTGCAGGTGAACAACTGTGTAGCAGAAGAGGTCGTCTATCGCCAATTTCCTGGAATCGGCCACTCATTTGATGACCCTGTCAGCGAATACATGGAGTGGCATTTCCCTTATGCTTTGGAGCCGCCCTATTTCATCTCAACTCCAGCCTGTAAGGAGGAGTTGAAGAGTGTAACCGTTCTGCTATCATGGTTACACCATCTGCTGGTGATCATCGACAGGAGGAAGGAGCTTCTATCCAGAAAGCTGCTTGAATGGCTATGGTGGAAGTTTTCTATCACCTAGCCCATGTAAAGTGTTTCATTAGTTTAGGATTGTATATAAATAAGCTCTTTGAGCATGTATATTTGTTTTGTTGCTTTTACTTTTCGGCATATATTTTCAGCAGCGAGATGTTTTGAGCATGACTCCATAGCCCAATAGCAAGGCATTGAAGCTGCGGAAGGAGTTCTTAGAGCATCGCAGGGATGACTCTATCCCCCATGGAGCCTAATGTTAGCGATATTTCTTGTCTCGGGACAAGGAATAGAAACAAGATAGCGAAAGTCCCGAATCCCCGAGAGTTAATAGGGACCGTCCATCTGGAAAGGACGCGTGGCAAGAGATCAACGTAATCGGGGAGGTTCCCTACAGGGAACCGTTGCATCAAACACTGCGATATCGCGATACGCGATATCCCGACACCAAGAGTGTGGGGCCACAGAAGTCAACGGAGGACAGGTGGCAGGCTTTCGCGACGGGGAACGGACCATTGACAGGTCAACGACCATGAGCCATCGGGGATCGGAGAATCGCGAGTCTGGAGGATGCGTGCACATTGACATCGCAAACCCCGAAACCCCGATGGAAAGCTATATGGCTGCGTTCATATGGTAGCAGGTCACATGGACCATTGTATAGCTCGGATGGGCTAAGGGAAAAAGAGCGCTCATTGGAGAATCGGTGATCGGGAGTTCAAAAGGTCAAGAACTCTTGACAACGGGGAACGCGAAACCCCGAAACCCAATACAGAGTCGGGGAAAAGTCACGGTGAAGTATAGGAGACCTTGAGGAAAGAAGAAGAGACCTATGGACTGGGTCAGGTTTTCATCAGGGATACCACTCTGGGATCTAAAGAGCCGCTTTGGCTCAACAGAAAAGGAGAAAGAGGGTGGGTGAAGCCTCACGTCACCCATTTATTGCAGAGTATGGAGGTCCCGGCTGAAATTTACCCAGGAGGGTCCCTTGTACCGGTTCTCTTTAGGAAAGCCACGCCGAGTCTCCAACTCACCAGAGGAACCTGCACACTCCAGTTCGATATTCAAAGGGCTCAGCTACCCCCTGGCGCGAGCCATGCTAAATTAAGGAGGCGTATGACAGGGGAGCAGAGGACATATTTGATTGAGGTAGACTGACAGCCCATCCTGATAGAGAAGCTCCTCAACGTCAAGCATTGAATTCATGATATGATCGCGCCTTTAGCGCCTGAGTCAGTTCCAAGTATATGTAGGCATTTTTTCCATTTTGTAAAGGATCAATGGTTGAGCAGAGCTCCCGGTTGTAAAAACTTTAATGAAGCACTGTTTTTTGGTTATTTCTAGACTTCTGAGACTTCTTGCCTTATGAATGCCAGTTTCTTTACATCTTTGTTATACTGTGTTAGAGCAGCTCAGAATTGGAGGATCCAATCGAGTTGTAACTGTTATAGGATGATGTTGTAATGGATCACTGTAATGGTTACGGAGTCTCTAATTGGTTCTTGTGATTTCCTTAATGCTGAATGACTTGGAATTGGAGGATCCAGTCAAGTCTTCTCTTCAGTTTCTTAAAGCTCTGAACCAAGAAGATCCTGCATTCAAAGTTTTTCCCCTATAAACTTCTATAAGCCTGTTGCCCAGAGCTGTTTGTTCACCTTTCTTACTAAGTCTTCCACCTGCTCATCTTTTAATCAACCCACTGGCTGAAGTTAGGATTACAGACCTCCTTTGTTCTTTACGTACCAGATCCAGTCTCCGAGTTAGAGTGATATCTCCTTGAGTCTCTACCCATTTGATCATCCATTTATCAAATCGTGACATAAAAACTGATGGGCATCGGGCTCTGCTCCTGCAAGCAATCCAGGAGTGACTTCCGACGCTAACAAGAACAATGAGATATCTGGACTATTCTTCTCAAGCAAGGAAGAATAAATATCCTGTCTTCTGAACCTGGACCATTCCCCACCTTGGGCCATTCTTCCTACACTAATCAAAGTGCACCCTGGAGAGAATGTATAAACTTTAAGGAATGCTTGTTCCTGATTGCTGAGCTTGGACCATTCCCCACCCTGGGCCATTCCTCCTACACTAATCAAAGTGCACCCTGGAGAGAATGTATAAACCCTAAGGAATGACTGTCCGAACCATTTCCTCTGTTAACCACAAGAGGAAAAGACTGTCCTGTATCAACCTCCAAAACATACCATTCCTCATGTTAACCACAATGAGAAATCATTTTCTGGCGAGGTGGACTAGTCTTCTTGAGTAACCCTCAAGAAGAGAGACTACCCTAGACCACTCCCCATGTTAACCACAATGGGAAGTCGTTTTTTATGATACATCAACAATCTAGACCATTTCCCATGTTAACCACAATGGGAAATCACTGTCTGTCAGAAATCGCAATCCACTTTTTCAACAGGAAAGCATCTGTCCAAGATGGACTATTTTTCAATCTTGAAAATGAATGTCTTCAATAATATTTGCAATGCTCCCTCCCAACCTAGGAGTCATCTCTTCCTTTTTCAATAAGGAAGTCGTTTCCACGAGCTCTAGCTTGAGTACGCAAACTCTTTCATCTTGGATAGAAGCTTTACCAAAATGTTTGCTTATCTGCTCATCTGTGGAGATATGTATTGGAGAACCACTTTCTCCTTTCTAGACTTCATCATGGATAATGTAATGCTTGATTTCGAATGTAATTTAGTCTAGAACACTGTGAAGGCTTTATGTAGCTCTGAACAATAGAGTATATCATTGTTGGAAAAACTAGAACATATCCATCTGTCACTTCTTCTATCATCATGAGATCTGATCTACTGAGTAATCGTATTGATGTTATAGGAAATCTTCACCACGCTTCTGCTGTGCACTGGAGGTTCTCCACCAAGTTATCTTCTTCTATTTGCATACAAAGGTCTCTTTCTGGTATGCCTCAAAGTCTTGAGATTGCTCTTCATACGCTCTTTATTCAATTTCTCTGGAGAACATTCTTTGCATTCATATGATGTAGAACTCCAACTCATGGATGTTGCGTATGATATAATGACTCATGTAGAGATAAGTCTGGTTTACTGGAACAAGTAATCATCATAGTCTTCTCCCTCCATCTGGGAGAACCTCTAGTTTTGGATCTCACAATGCTTTCATTCATAAGTCATCCATACACTGTTCTTCATCACGACTTTCAATTCGTCTCCTTGATTGCTTTTATTGAGTTTATATCAGGCTGACAATCTTGTGATTCTTGATACAATGACTGGTTGTTCTGGCTTCTCTTTCTTTCGTGGAATCTTCATGTGTTTCTTTAGTTCTCGGGTCCATGGAGTTTCTTATAAATTCCATGCCCTAAAGATTCCATCATAGGATCACAGATGTGGATGGACAACCAGGGATACTTTAAGGCTTCTCTTTGACTAATACGTACTATCTTTCATAGCTTCTATCATGGATATATACTTCATCATCTTCAATGGATCATAAGATAAACTCCTTCCTAATCCTTGCTTCATGTATGAGTGCATATAATCGGCTCCCTCCATCTAACAGAGTCCACGCTTCCATTTGCATCCTTATTGTCTTCTGCAATATATAATTGGCTCTCTTGTCTAACAGAGTCCACGCTTCCGTCTTGTTGTCTTCTACAAAACGTCATAAGTCTTTTTCCAATTTCCTCCCTATTGCTGACTTCTTTCTGTCTTTGCTTCTTCTAAGTCTCTTCATGATTGATTCGGCTTACCTTGCAATAACTTCCACATGATTTGTATTTCATCCTTTCATGTGTATTATCTAATGATATCCATTCTTATCTTGTTGTTCTTCCATAGGTATAGTTCTTCTTGGAACACATTATCTTATACAAGATATGTACAGAGACGATGCAAACAAGATATGTACAAGAAATAAGAAGAGTTTTGTTACCTAGAAGAAGAAGTCTCTTCCATCCTGCTTAGTCTTCTTTGTAGGTTCCTTTTCTTCAGCAATTGATGCTTCGTGTTTCTCCTTCCTTTTCTTTAGCTCAGGACAATGATTCTTGTAGTGGCCATACTTTCGACAGTTGAAGCATTGTACTTCTGAAATGTCTTTCTCTTGATTTGGCTTCCTCCTTGAACCAAACATCCTTTTGTTCCTGAATTTCTTGAATCTTGTTGTGAAGGCTTGATCATCGTACTTCTTTTGGGGTTTCTCTTTTGCACTGATCCTTGATTCTTCTTGAGCACAACAAGTCCAAAGTTCTTCAAATGTCGAATACTCCTTCCTTGTGTTCATGCTTGTGGCAAATGCATCCCACGTCTTGGGAAGACCATTGAGTACCATGTTTACCAATTCCTTCTCTGAAATAATTTCTTCAATAGCTTGTATTTGATCTCTTAACTGAGAGATTCTCACAAAGTATGATGTTATGCTGTCATCATCATTCATCTTCATGTCACGGAGCTCAGTCTTCAGACTCATTACTTGTCCAATGTTTTTGACTGAGAAGAGATTTGTTAGGGCATCGTACATCTTCTTCGATGAGTCAAGATGGGAGATGTAGGGTATCAAGTGGTCTTTTATAGATTCCACTATGATACTCATAGCATTGATATCACTGTCTTTGAACTTTCCCATAGCTGCAACGTTCTGCGGTTCCTTTTCTTTTCCTTCTTCAAACTCTAGCTTCACAATCTTTCCTTTCACGATATCCAACACTTTATTCGTGGCAGGGATGAGGTCAATCCTTGTCTTCCACGCTCTGAAGTTAGAGGCTCCATATAACTTGTTCTCTGACTTCATAGAATAAGTCATGGCTCCTTTGACTTGGTCAAACCCTAGATTTGACCATAAACTCAAACTTCACGTCTTGGCTTGCTGAGAGTATCAGCAGATGCGCTAGGCTAGAGTGCACTAATCTATCTAGAGATTAGGTCAATCCATTCACTTAAGGTGCCTCAACAAGAGGATTAGGGTTTCTGCAACTCCTCCTGCTAGTAACCCTAGCAGCAGTGTCTTGGAAGCTGCTTCTGCTAGTAACCCTAGCGACAGTTCCTCAGCGAGCTCAATATCCTAGTGGCTATGTTTCCTTCCAGCGTTTAGACTGAATGAAGGAGGTGTGGGCCCATAACCTGTTAGAATATGAAATATTTGTGCTAGTTTTACCATTGACAATACCCTTGTCACCCAACCATAGGCCGAAGCTACCCTCCGAGCACCTTAACCTTGATAGAGAATCATTGCGAAAGCAAACCCTAGGCTAGATAGCCAAACAAAGGGTAGTGCACCTTTCCCCAAGGGTAGCACACCAACAAGAGCTGATCAGATAGTCCAAACCCTAGCCAAGAGATAGTCCAAGCCAAACGTGATCTACTAGCTATAGCAGTTGCAATGGTAGCTCTCCTCAAACCTGCGCACAAGACTAGGTGCTGCAATTCTGAGACCACCTGCCAGAATGAGAACTGACCTCCTGTATTTATACTAATTCTAGCTAACTGCCTGGGCCGACTTCTCATTCTAGGTATCTGTCTGTTCAGTATATATTATTATTTCTGGACGACGACTTCTCTTGGAGGCTAATAACCTAATACAAATTATCTTCTTGAGCCGACAAGTCTTCTAGGGTTATTAGCCAACTCATTAGGGTTTCTTCTTGCTTCCCGGAGTATTCTATCCTCATCAGGTTTACACGTGGAGGTCAATACCTTGTGCAGCTACCATAATATCAACAATTTGTGCCATGAATTATTACAGTTTTCTCATTTCATTGCCTTTCCCATTTGTGATCACTACAACTAGCATTTTTTCTTTTTTTATCTATTATACTCCCTTTGTTTTTACTTAGCTGGATTGACAAGATGACTGAAAACACCACACTTGATAGTAGGAGCCAATCTCTATTGCTGGTTTGGATGTTGAAATGTGGAATTTGTGCATAGATTCTTACAGTATTGAATTATTCTAATTTTCTTATATTAATGCCCTCTTTACTGGTTTATATTGATATTGTCATTTTGGCAATGAACTGGGCATTTTTATGGCCAGCTAAAAATTCTAATTTCAAATTCTGGTTGCAGGTATTTTTGTCTCCTTTGTATGGCTTTGAAAGGGATGTATGTTCCATTTCTATCAAATAGACATCTAAAGCTAAGTTCAAAAGCATTAGAAACATTCGATTTTGCTGCACCATATAAACGTGACAGGAATTTGCCTTTTGCTGAAGGGAGATTTCAGTATATATGTTTCATCCATACAGGAGTTGCATCTGTCTCCTTGAACATCAGAAGAAAATGGTGTGCCTTTAGCTCTGTTGTTTCTCTTCAATGTTATGCTTGCTTCCTTTTTCAGAAAAGAAAAGAGAAAAAAATCAAGTACATACATGAACCACAGCACTAGTGCTTGTATTGGGTCATGCTTATAATGGTTCATGTTTGTTTGTATCTGATTTGATTTTTGCAATGATACAAATTACTTTGAATGTTGCTGCAGGATGCGTAATTCTTTGGTCATAAATTGTAAGGGAAACAATGGGAGTTATGATAAAAGAAAGAATCCGAAAAGTGATGGACCTTTTAAATCATCTGGTCGTGGAAGAACACGCCTCATTAGAATCATTCAAGAGGTTCAGAGCAAAGCAACCAAAAAAATCAATGAGCTGAAAAAGAACTTTCCCATGAAAGCATTGTGCCTGCTTCTAGGCTTTTACTGTGCAACTATTGTTGCTACAAGTATAGGTCATACATGTGATTGGGATATTTTGTCTGCTGGTCTCGCAGTCACTATAGTAGAAGCAATTGGTGCATTAATGTATCGGGCATATCCATTTATAGAAAAGGTACATCGTTTTGTGATAATGTTCAATTATTGGAAGGTAGGACTCTCTTTAGGTCTCTTTTTGGATGCGTTCAAGTATGAATTGGATATAAACTCAATGTTGTGTGATTCATTTAATTTTGAAATAAATCTATTTTCGATGCTTTTGTGGCAAGGCTTTTAACTAAAGTTTCACCTACTTTCATTTGGACTTTGCATTTTTTGGGCTGGAAGGAAAACTAGTAAAAGCAAGAATGGAAAACAATTATTATACAGATGGGAGCAACTGCAACATAACTGCTTCCAAGTTTTTGTCAATATTTTTAGGTTGAAAATGTTTTGACCATATTTGATGCACAGCGATCACTTAGAGAGACATTTTTTTCTGTATTATATTTTGAAGGCAGTCAGACATTTATGTTGGGATTCTTTGTATATCAGTCACTATAGTTTGAACCTAGTTAAATATATGGACAACCAAATCATAGCAGTAATCAGAAGCTACATTTCAGTACTGGCTGCTGATAATCAAGGGGAGGAGAAACATGGAAGTTGGAATGTAATATTCCGGTTTTGAGTCCTAAAATTAAATAACGTGTTTTGTTATTTTATGAAAGGCCAGAGCGCCCAAATGATTAAAATAGGTCGGAGTGGCTAGGAAATGTAACACTTGATCATTATTAATAATACAATACATCGTTGATTGCTAGACGAACAAGGACAAGAGTTATAGGGGGCTATGATTCCATGAGAGGGGGGCTTAAGGGGCCAAGTGTTTTTTTAACCCATAATAGATTTAATTGAGATATATAAACCCATCTTTGGGTTATTTGTGGGGTTGCATACACACACACATTCTTCATTCGGCTCACTCTCTCCATTCACTCCTTGCTCATTCTTTTTTCTCGTTCATTCCAATCTTGGCTTGGGGGGACAAGGGGAAAGGAGGAAAACGAATTGTTGGAAAGAAAACCATTGTTTGTTGGCAGTAGAAACAACTGATGTATTTCAGCCATGAATTGATGCATGCATGTCTGAGATGCATTGATATGTGCTAAATTTTATTTACCGCTGTGAGTCCTGAGAGTCCCAACATGAAGATTCTGGACCAGATGCACTAGAGCGCTAGAAAGAAGTGGACAACCTGAGGGATTGCATGTCATTGAAGGGGGTCCATTGTCTTTGGGTGGTGCAGACTGGGGAGAAGAGGGCTGGTGTACTTTGGATTGCTATGTGTGGGAAACCGTGAGAGCTTAAGTGCCAACTAGTTTGGGGAAACTGAATGTTGCTTTGGAAGCCATCCTTGTGGATTCATAACCCTCGGCTCAGGGGTGATTTGTTGTTGAGATTTAGAACAATGTATATGGTTGGGTGGAACGTCCTTGGTCTACAGCCAGTTGGTGACTGAAATTGTTTAAGATAAGTGCTTTTTGTCATGGTTTTCTCTGTTGTGTATTTATTTCTGCTGTGTATTATTTATTATATCTGAGATATGATGTGTTTATGTTATGCATGTTTGTTGGTTATTGTTGTGCATGACATATTAATATCTAGTTATAGTTAGCATGAATCTTGATGAATGCATGTGTACATTTCGTGCTTCTTTATTTAATTAATAGATATCAAAAATGCAAAATAGCCCAAGACGGTGAAATTAGAGGTACCTAGGAGGTGGGTATGGTTCAGATCAGAGCATAGAGAAAAGCATTTCGGGTTTGTTGACTTGGGTGTGTTACAAATTGGTATTAGAGCCTTAGGTTTACAACACCGGGACTTGAAGGGGTCTGCTACATAAATTATTGTGGTATTCTTGAATTAATTAATGGCTATCAAACAACGTCGAGGTGTAACAATGTGGAGATCACCTTGGAAATAGTACTCGGGCAATCCATCACGGCTCTAGCATCCTAGCTAGCCCTTCCCTTTGTGATATAAGCCTATGAACTGACAATATGCCCAACAAGAAACCAACGCACAACAAATGTCGATCGAGCTTCCAAGTGGGTTATCCACCATTGATTGTGGACTACATAAATCTTATCTCACATGCATGCGAGGAAAGGTGGATGAATAATTTATAATCAAAAGCCAAGCCTTTTTGACATGTGTGAGAAGCATATAGAGTCACATAAGCTTGCAGAGATGTGCCTTATGTAATTTTGATCGCCACGTCAGACACCCAGTCCATATGTACAGTCAAAGCCCATCATCTTTTGTACTTTTCCAGCTGTTAGCCTGTGATACACCCTCTTTTCCATGTGTTAGTAGACGATTGTGCCAGGTGGGCCAGTGGGCCCTTGTTGGGCTTAGGCCTTTGGATGGTCGCCCTTAATTGAAAACCGTCAGATCTGAGGGTGGATAGATCTCCACTATTGATCAAAGCACATTGCTATTAGGATGTCAGAGTACAAGGTTGCATGGAGATTGATGATGAGAGATTCTGATAGCCATTGATTTATCAGAGAGTGGCTTTGGAGAGATCTGGACCATTGGATCCATTGTGGTGATTGTTGTCGGAGTACGAGGGTCAAAGTAACCTTGGATACTCGAAGTGGAGGCACTCCAAGAGGGAAGGAGGACCATTGATCTATCGAGAAATATTCTAATGATATCAGTCATAGATCTAGTGTGGTTTGAGTAGGATGAGTTAGAATGATGATGTCATGGTGATGTGGTGTGATAGTTTGGCGGACAAGGTGACGAGGATGCCAACATGTAAATCCATGTACTCAGAGGATGAAAAATGTCAACAACTGGTTGGTTGATGGAACAAGAGTGAACCCAATTGGGCATGGAGGCCCTTAGATCTTCGCTTTAAATCTTAGCCCTCAGATTTCTCGCTGAGAGAATATCAACCATTCATTGGAGGGGTCTTGGTCGGAGTGAGTTGCATCCCTGGAGGGGATGCACTCCAATGGGAGGAACTTCGAGAGAGAACCAGAGTCGTTGATGTAGTTGGGGGTAATCTCGACTGTTGGATTCCAAGTGATTAGGCTCCAATGGGAGGAACTCCGAGGAATGATTTGCGTCGTTGAACGATGAGTAGGCGTGAGGTAAAACCAATCGTCGATCTGTTTTGGGTTCCACATGGTCGAGTAAGAAGAATTAAAAGAATGGACCTTAACTGTCAAGTAATGTGAACTCTAAGTGAATCCTGATTGTTAGATCTGTCGAAGGATGTTGTCGGAACAAGTCTTTCGGAGTGGGCAGTGATGCTAGGAGTGGATGCACTCCAACGAAGAAGACTCTGATGACAAGGAAATGCTTCAAAGTAATCTGAGCAATTGATTGGGGAACTGATGGACTAGGTGGCAGGTGCTACGTCAGTGCCACCTCGGTCGACACAAGTGACCGAGAGCCACGTGACAGTAAAAATTAATAAGAAATTTTAGAAGGCCATAACTTTTTGCCCCGAGCTTGAAATTAAACAAGAAAATAGTCGTTGGAAAGCTCTCGGAGAAAGGAATCCAGTTAAACACCTAGAAAATTGTTTCAGGCAGTAGAATTCACAGTCAATTTAGAATAACATGAATGGTGGCCTTAAGGAAAAATTAAAAAGAGAATATATATATATATATATATATATATATATATATATATATATATATATATATATATATATATATATATTCTTTTACAATCCTTTCCAGAAATGCTTAGACATGCTTATGCTTTCATTTTGGCTAACAAATATTATGTCACATGCACACTTTTTATGCAAAATTAAGGGATATAAAGAAGATAAGAATTCAGATCTGGGAAATGGAGGAAGGAGGAGCCTTCAGTCACGATAAAAAAGTCTAAGGTCAAAACATCAGTGTGGGTAATCTAGAGACATAATCAAATGGGCACAAGAACATAGGGGAACAAGAAACATTAATAGAGACTGTGAGAAGCCTGAAAGTAGAAGTGCAAAGTTATAAAGAAGATAATGAGAGGTTGATGAAAGAACAAAACCAAATAAATGCTCAAGTGATGCAAAGCCTAAATCAGTTGCATAGGGAAACAAAGAAGGGATCATGCTCAAGACACGAGGAATGAGGCAGACAACATGAAAGAAGAGATAACTACAAAGGATCTAGTTATTCAAGAAGTGCTAGTAGAACTCATAGGCAACAATAATCTTCTCACTCAACAAGGAAATTTTATGCATCTGAAGACTCCATAAGTAGTCTAGATGTATCTCCTATTAGGCACCAAAGAAGGAGACATGAATTAGACAACTTGCAAGGAGAGATGAGGAAGTTGAGGCCACCATCCTTTGATGGTGAAAGAGAAAAAGATGATGATGTTGAAGTCTAGTTGCTGGGAATCATGAAGTATTTTCAATTGCACAACATTCACCTAATCTTGAAGCAAGAATTGCCACATTCCATTTGCATGGAAACACTGTTGTGTGGTGGGATCGACGGAAACAAGTGGAACACATTAATGAGAGCATGATTACTTGGAAATAATTCAAGAGATATTTTAAGGAGTACCTTTCAGAGCACTTCTATGACAAGAAAATGCAGGAGTTCTTTGAACTCAGATTGGGAAGCATAACCATGACAGAGTATGAAAAGAAGTACTTGGGACTGTTAAAATATGTGGGGTTTATCAATGATGACAAGGTGAAGATACATAGCTTTTTGAGTGGACTGCGATTCTTTTATAAGGAGAAGATTCAATATGATGAACCTAGAACTTTAATAGAAACCATTAGGAAGGCTAAGTACATGTATGAATTGTTGGAGTACTTCACACACACCTAAGATTTTTTTATCCTAAGGTTTTTCCTATGTTTATTAGTCATTATCCAGTGTCCTATAGTTTAGGGAGAATATTCCTCTAGGAGAATATTTTCTTCAGTTCACACTTTAGTTTGATCAGTTGAGTGGAGTCTATATGCCGCATTGAGATTATCACCATGCATCATTGGGATCATCACCAACTAATGTGCATTGTCCTTGGAATCATCACAAGGCTAGCGCATTACTCATGATTCCCCTATCTCCTCCTCACTTCACTCTGCTTCAGTTAGTTAACTGAAGTCTGAGAGACTAGTTAACTCAGACTAGGTGGAAATTCACTCTCGTAACTCCCTGAGAGACTAGACTAGGTGGCATTTTACTACCGTAACTGCTGGTCTGTGTCCAGATCACTCTAGACCACCACTATGGCACATTGGATTCTCCTCCAGTGCACATTAGTTGATTTATATAGATTATATCATGTGTAAATTATCATTCATTCATTTGGTTAATGAGAATTCTTCCATTCTTTCTCTCCTACTTCTCTTTTCTCATAATTTCTCTACAACTATATATGTCAATTTCTAGCTCGATCTATTATGTGCAGGTTCAACACATTTACATGGTATCAGAGCCGACAGACTGCTAGGGAAAAGACACCAGATTATTTTTCAGGTACTTGTTGATGGGCGAAAACGAACGCTCGCCAACTGGAAGAGTGGATCCAGTCCGGGGTTGTCTATATAACCCAAGCCGTTTGGGATGATCCACCCTGACGGGTTTAGCGGCTCCGTTGGCTGATCTAAGTCCTAGGAAAACAAAAGAAAACTACACTAAGGAACTAATCTAAATGAAAAACAACAATTAAAGAAAACTATAAACAAATCTAAAATATATATATACAGCCTACTATCTAATAATATACGATAATAATTCTATGAAATTAAATGTTGAATTATTAACAGAATTAAATCTTAATTACAAATGTACAATATTTATAGATTTACAGATTTAAATGAAAACCTGCAAAAATCATTTGTACACTGTCCTATGACAGCAAAACTATTTTTTATTTTTTATAATCTTTTATGAGAAAGAAATTAAACAAAAACTATCTAAGCTAAGCAACTAAAATAACAATTCTAACTATAAATCTGAACTATACATATATCTATCTAAACTACTTAAATGACACTAATAAATTAACTATCAAATAACAAATAGCAAACTGACCTAAAGTAACGCTTCAGGTTTGTCCTGTATGCAATAGTTGATTTAGTTGTTCGGTGGGAGAAAACTCGCACTAGATTCTCCACAAGCTTCTCGTAAACAGGAAGCAACTGTGCTCTTCAAATATAAATGACAGGACAAACAAGACATAAAAAATTACAGCAATCTTATAATTTACAAATCATCACATTTAGATAAATCTGTTTGCAAAGATTTGTACAAAATGATTCATTTAACGAAGAAGATAAACCTTTAATTCATTAAATTGAAGCAAGGTAATTGTTGTACTTTAAAATAAGAGAAATCAGATATGGACGACACATAAACCAAATCACATCAACCTGCAACGAATTACGATAGCTAAAGTAGTCGATAATTAATTGCAAACTGATATGAAGAAAACTTGAGATAAAAGTTAGATATATTGAAAGCTAAACCTATTACCAGACATCAACTTTCATCCCAGTCTGTATTATAAATCCATAGTCTGGTTCTCCCAACCGTGATGATGATGGGTCCATTACAAAATAACAAGTATTTAAAGACCACAGGATAAAACATCCCTATGGGAATTATCAACCACTGTTTACAAAAAATATGGGAAAAATCTCCCAAGTCTCTATTCCTGACTAAAACTAACAACCTATAACAAAACTATATAAAAAAAGTATCTCCTAAACTGCCACAGCATGCCCAATTTGTCATTGAAATTCGTATGCACCTGAAAGTGGACAAGAATAGACAAGTTTAGATGATATTTTATTGATAAAATTAACAAAAATCTAAATTTTAAGACTAGCTACAGAATCTTGCGATTATATAGCTGGTCTAATTTGAAAACAGAATCGTTTTAAATCTATCAAAACTAACTGAAATATATTCGAATTATTAAACCAAATCTTTAATTATTAAATCAACACAAAGCAAATCGCTCGTGCCAGCAGTAACCAAATCTTTATGCCAATTTGAAACAAATGGAAATCGTGTTCAACCAAATGGTAACAGAGATACTTGCAGTCTATTCAACACTTGTTATTACCAATTCGGAGCAGAAATAATCGTTTTAAAAATCGAAACCAATGAAATCGTTTTCATGAATCAATTTCAATCGACACAAACTGTAACCGATCGAGTAGATTTTCCATGCAATAGTTTATGTCGACTCAGCACTTAACAAAATCGTTGTCGAATCAAAACGAAACAAACAGGATCATTTTTTTAGTTTACAACTAATAGAACTACATCAAACCAATCTTCAACGCATATACAAATGGCCATGCTAATCGAGGGCATACAACATTGTTTTAGGATCAAACTATAAGAAATAACTTGAACCAGTTTGGGGTCGACACAATCGTTATGCAACATCGTATCAATCAAAACATAGCTACACGATTTTAGGAAACAAATCTTTTATATAGGTCGAATGCAATCATAATCCAAATGAAAATATTTATTCAAAACGAAACATAATCGTTTCTGGTAAATTGAAGTCAATAGGATTGTTTTGAATCTATTAAAAACAAACAGAGCTAATCTAAAGCAAACCCCAATCGACTACCCTAATTCAAACCAACCCAAAAACAATCAACCAGTTATACTAATCTGAGAATAATAAAATCACATTAACTAAATCGTAGCTGTGTCCGAGTTTAGAAAAACAAATCTTCCATACATGATTCATAACGAAATTATTTCTGATAATTCAAAGTCAACAAAATTGTTTTGAATCTATTAAAAACAAACAGAGCTAATCGAAAGCAAACCCAATCAGTTATATTAATTCAAACAAGTTCATAAAACAAAATCGATGTTGAAACACATACCTGGGCATTAAGAAAATGCTTCAATCATGATAATTTTGAATTGACAAAGGCCGTTGCTGCTTCGACATTTCTGAAGACAATTGAACCGATGGTTTTTTGCTTCTTCTCGTTGGCTTGTAGCCTGTCATTCTCCTTTGACAGCATTGTCACCCGTTCCTCTAACAATTTGATCTTTGATTGCAACAGGGGAATGTCGGTGTAATAACATTCTAGCCAGGAATTACATTGAGTACACGATGGTTGATCGGGCTTCGGCATCACAGGCGAGGTTTCTTTCAATTTACCAGGGGTTTCATTGTGAAGCTTAATTCTTGGAAATTTAGGATCGTTTTTTAGGCATGGAGGTAAGTTAGAGACATAGTCATAGAGTTCCATAGAGCATAGGCCATGAGAATAGGGGTATTCCTCAGTCAAGAAACGTTCAATTTCGGAGTCCGAGTCCTCTCTCAACACTATTGGCTTCTGGTCAACGTTTGGCTTGGGTTTGTTCCTAGCACATCTCGATATCCATCAAGCCTTTTTCTTTCCCTTACTGTTGACAGTAGTATCACCTCTGCCTTTCTTCCTCACAGGCCTCTTGAAGGCCTTAGTATTGTCTTTAGTACATGGGTCGGCCATGGTATCGGGTAGGTCCATGTCGGGGCAATCCAAGGGTTTGACAGGGGGTAGAAGGATATGAAGTGGCACGACTGGTCCTACCATAGTTTCAGCAACCACAACCTTGTCCACTTGGATAGACTCGGGAGTGGCAAAGCCATTCCTTGATAGGAAGGCTTGCCAACAGTCACCACTAAGGCTCAAATGGTGGACGGTAGTAACTTTGATCAAGCCGTGGTCTACTTTGGAATTTTTAAACCACCTTTTCCTTGTAGCTGGTAGTCCTGTAGCTCAGCTTAGGAATTCCTCATTTAGCTCAAGTTGTATGTCTCTGACCTTATCCCTGCATCCATCAAAGGTGAGGGAAAATTGTTGGGCAATCAAAAGGTTGAAACCCTCAAACCTTTGGATAAACACCAGCCAACCACCATTTTCCAAATCCTTACGAGCATTGTCCAACAGCAGGAGTGATCGGCTACCATTTGGCTCTATGCGCACCACAGGTGCCATAGACGGGAGCACACGGTGAGTTGGGTGAACGGGCAAGGGTTTGGACAGGGTATTCGTAGAATTGAAAAGTTCACAGGCTTATCCGAAAACAACAGAGTTGACCCAAGATAGGGGGAAGGCATTAATGCCCGAGTGTGCGAGGGTGGTGGAACTAGATCAACCCATGCAAAACAGTCATTTCCCAATGTACAACCGACGACGCATATGGTGATTCAACTCACTATTGCAATGTGTTAAAATTAATGCCATATAAACAATTAATGAAAACTATGGTAAGTCGACCAAATATTTGCGCAAGCAATAGTATTAACATGGTTTTAAAATCGAAACAATGTTTCGAATAAGGATTTGACCATAAAACTTATAAATTGTATGAAACTATTGAATTAAAGGTCTAATCGCCATGTTAATGCGTTATTATGAACCCATCGAATTCGATTGAAAAGAAATAGAACATCAAAGACTATCGAATCAAGGACTCAATCATAATCATTCGAATACCATCACAGTCTCATAAAAATGAAATCATGTTAACAACAAAAAAATGTCAAATGAGTAAGGGTTTTGGTGTCTTGCCCACTGTGTTACCATAATTGAATTGGAAATGTAATGAACAAATAGACAAGAGTAAACATAATAATCCAGTGAAAATTTTTAATGCCATTGACGTGACTTCGAAATCAAAGTTTTCACGCTTGCAGTCGTGAAAACGAGAACAAAGGCAGGTGTGCAAATGCGCAAAATAATAGTGTTGTTTTATTCCAAAGATTGTGATGACAATCAAGAGTTCCAAAACACTTGGGTAGACAGCTTATTAGGATAGGATAAAAATGCAAAATGGCTGCCAACAATGGCGACACACTGGTAGAAGCAGTTATCTCTGCCAAAAGAACGAATTCTGATTAGGATAACAGGAATAATTCCAACAGAAATAACCAGAAAATTATTTAAACATCATCAATGATCGAATATTCCAGCAGTGTTTAAAGGATGAAAACTTATAACAGTCTTAAGATAAGCGAGCCACGATATTAAAGATAAAATCTCCAATACTGTTGACAGAGCCACTGCTGCCAGCAGGCGTCCATAGCCTCGACATGGTTTCCATTTAACCCACTCTGATATCTGTATCCTGCCAAGAAGTTCCAGATCAAAATAAAGGACATTTTAAGGTCAGAGGTTTCATATTTACAAATTTTCATATACCCGACATTGCTTCACTGCCAGCGGGCCTGTTCAGTACCCCGACGAAGTTGTCTTGGCGTCATGCATGCATTTACCCACTGCTAGCAGACCTGTTCAACATCTCGGCGGGTTTACAAGAACTTCCCACAACTCTTTTATTTTGTTTTTTTTTAAAAGATATATAGTTGAGCGGGGTGACGCTGAAAATTATGATATTTTAGCATATTGTTTACAGACCTCAACATAATTTTTTAGAACTGTCCTTCATTAAGATCCAGAGGTGGTTTGTTTACAGAACTGATTTTCTAAGGCAGGGAGACATATTTTGAGTCATTCCATTAAGGAACAGGGACAGCGTAAGAAGATAATAGATGATCGCGACAGGCTTTACTCACAGATCGAAATCAGTTAACTTCTTTCAAACAACAATTTTTTTTTAACACAAATGTAAATTTCATAAGTATATAATTGATGTTTATACAATGTTTCAGCAGTCATTTTAGTGAAAGAATTTTCTGTTTTCCTTGTCTGAATAGTTTATCATGCAGGTATGTGTATTTCCTAAAACAAAAACTGATAAGCGCAAAGGAGAAAGATCAAAGCCAAAACAGTAAAAGAAAGGCAAATAAAAGAAAAATATTTACATAGTATACAAAGGGTTGTCATCAAGCGAAATATCTTTTCAGAGCTTGGCCATTCGCCGGATAGGTGTCAGGCTGTCCCTCTAGATTCTGCAATCAGAAAGAGCTGGGACCCAATTTCTTAGCAATTAAGAACGGTCCAAGCCATAAGTTTTGAAATTTTGTGTGCTCTCCCTTTCCCTCATGCGGTTTGTCCCATTTCAAGACAAGGTCACCTTTCGAAATTCCTATCAGAGGAAGAGTTGGAATCAAACCATCTTTTAACCACTAGTTGATACTGATCTAACTTACATTTAGCTTGAGCTCTTACCTCTTATAGCTTCATTAAGGCATTAATTCGGTTTTCCAAAGGGGAACAGTCTTCTTCTTGAATTTTATACGATAGTTGTAGTGAGGGAAGAAGAATGTGTGGTGGCAGAATTGCTTCTCTACCATAGACAAGAAAAAAGGGAGAGTTACCTACAACAGTTTTTGGTGTTACCCTATAAACCCAGATTGCGTTTAACAGTGCATTATGCCAGTTTTTGTGATTTTCAGCCACCGTTCTTTTAATGATTTTAATCAGATTCTTATTTGTTGATTCTTCCAATCCATTGCCCTGGGGGTAATAACTGGTAGAATACTTCAATTTAATTCCTTTTTCTAGAGAGAACTCGCTCATCTCCAGAGACGAAAAGTAAGAAGCGTTATCGAATACTAAACAGTCAGGGATACCAAAACGAGTAATAATATTTGAATTTAAAAAGGCAATTACCTAACCGATATTCATAGTTCTTAATGCGGCAACGTCAGACCACCTGGTGAAATAATCTGTGGTTGTTATGATAAACTTGTGCTGCTGTGAGAATAGCGGATTGATTGGACCTATGATATCAAGGCCCCACTGCTGAAAAGGAGAGTCTACTGAAACGGGCTGCAAAGGAAAGGATGGTTTTTGTAACCGCCCTAATGTTTTTTGACAAATAATACACTTACGACACAAGGAATTGGCGTCTCTAAAAAGTGTGGGCCAGTAATAACCTGCTCTCAAAACTTTATGTGCAGTGGTGTTACCACCAAAATTCCCACTAGCTTCTCCTGCATGCAACTCTAGTAAAACTTTTTCTGCTTCGTCTTTCTCAAGACAGCGCATCATTACGCCATCAAAATTTTGACAAAACAGAATACCATTAACCAAATGAAAGGAGGCAGACTTTAATCTCAACACTCTTCTTTTAGTGGGATGCAGGTGACGGGGGGCTGAACCATGTTCAAGACAGAATTTTATATTGTCATACCAGGGACTGACAGAGTTTTGTGCGCAACAAATTGCATTTTGATTGTGTTGTCCGAGGTTTGACATATCATTTTATTCTTGTTGTCCTGCTGCTGAATCAGCAACTAATTTTCATAACCCTTGGCCTCTCACTATCTGAGCTGGGGTAATTTCTATGTCATACTCCTGTAAGGAGGTAACCCAGTTAGCCCTCTTTTCACCTAGTTCTTTCTGCACTAACAGATTCCTGACGGCTGGGTAAGGGACAATAATCTTCATCCTGGATTTCAAAAGACAAGACTGGAAGTGTTTGACTGCTTTGAAAATAGCGTAGGCTTGTTGATCTACCGTTGGGTAATTAAGTTTTGCACCTTTAAAAGCAGAGCTCATAAAGGCAATGGGTACTTCATTGTTTTCAGCGTTCTTTTGAGTTAGGATGACAACGTAGGAACGGTCAGAAGCAAAAGTGTAGAGCGTAAAGTCTTGCGAAAATTCGGGGCTCATGAGAGAAGGAGCGTCTATTATGGACTTTTTTATTGCATTAAAAGCTTGATTTTCTAAGGGTCCCCAATGATATTGTGCGTCTTTCTTAATTAAATTCTGTAAAGGTATGACCATTTCGGAGAAACTGGGGATGAATCTCCTGACAAAGTTTATCTGGCCTAAGAAAGACTGCATAGACTTTTTGGATGTAGGAGGGGGGAATTTTCGAGATGACTTGAGTCCTTTCGGGGTTGATAATCATCCCTTTGCTTGACACAATAAATCCTAAGAGTTTACCTTGTTCTACTGCAAAGATGGATTTTTTAGGATTCAAGGAAATGTCGTATTTACGACTTCGCTGTAGAACGACTCTTAAATGAGCTAGATGATCGGTTTTGTTTTTAGAAAATACAGTAACATCATCTAAGTAAACTACGACAGACTGATTGATTAAGCCTCGGAAAGTGATGTCCATCGCTCTCTGGAAAGTGGCACCGGCATTAATTAGTCCAAAGGGCATTTTTTGATAAGCGTAGGTGCCCCATGGAGTGCGGAAGGTAGTTTTAAGTTGGTCTGGAGGAGACATCAGGACTTGGTTGTACCCTGAGAAACCATTCAATAAAGATAGCCTCTCAGAACCAGATACCCATTGAAGGATCTGTTCCATGGGTCGGACAGGATAGTTGTCTTTATCAGATGCTCTATTAAGGTTTCAAAAATTGATGCATAGTCGAATTTCCCCACTTTTCTTTCGGACATGGACAAGGTTAGAAACCCATTGAGTGTGCCTAGCATTCAAGAGTTTATTTAATTCTTTTTTGACGGTCGGTTCGAGCTTAGGATGCATTTTTCTTAATTTTTGTTGAAAGGGCAAGGTTTGGGGTTTCATAGGAATGGCATGTTGTATGATGTTGGGGTCGAAATTTTTAAGGTCATCATACGTCCACACAAAAACATCTTTAAATTCTTTAAACAATTTAAAAAATGCGGCTTTTTCTTGTTCAGAACACCCAACCCCTAAATTAATGCACTGCAGATTGTCATTAGTTCCTAAGTTTACTTTTTCATATGATAAAGAGGAACTATTGGTTTTACAGTTGACCGATTTTTTGAATTTATCTTGAAGATTGTAAAATTTCTCTAATATAACTACAGATTTAGGGATCGAATTTACCATGTCCGATGAAGATTCAGGAGTTCTCGGATCTGGTATTATCGTGAAATCGCACAAATTGTCGTCGTGAGTGCATTCGTCGATCACCGCACCTTGAAAAGTTTCTTCCATATGCAGGAAGCTAATAATCTACTGATCATCATCGAAGACTCTCCAATTTCTGATGTTGTCAGGAACGGATGGCCTGAACAATAGTGCGACGGAGAATGCATTTGGGGACAAACCTTCTGTAGGAAAGAGTTTAGAGGCTACGTTAGCTAATAGATCGGCTTCAGAATTATTCAATCTAGGAATAGAATTTATATTGAAAGAGGAAAACTTATTAATTAAATTCCATACCTCAGATTGGTAGCTTTTAAGATGTGGAGACAGACAGTGGATAGAATCTCTTACTTGTCTAACCACGATTTTGGAATCGCCAAAGACAGCCAAATTTTGAATGTTCATATCTAAATATTTTCTGAGGCCCTGCAGTAAAGCCTCATATTCTGCTATGTTATTAGTACATTCAAATTCTAACCTACATGCAATAAGGGTTTTGTTACCTGCCAGATCAATAATAATGCAGCCTGCACCAACTCCTTCTTTGGACTTTGACTCGTCAAAATAAAGAGACCAAATTTTATTTTTATCGGGTGCATGAGACCATTGTGTAGAAGCTGCTGGCTGCACATATGCTACAATCTCGGACTGTTATTCTGGGTTGGTGATAGCTGAAGTCTCGGCCATGAAATTGTCGAAAAAGGTATCCATCCCTTGTATTCCGGTTGAATCAGCAGAAGGCATAAATGGTTCGTTGGGATCATTCAAATATGTGACCATGAACTTAAGGTAGCGTTCACGATTTACCTTGATCTTGTTGGGCTTGTCGTTCTCTGGAAGCCACAGGTGAGACCAATCTGTCGTGAAATAGCCGTGTAGCTGCTCTGACTAGTCCATGCTTAAAAGCAGACCATACACTTCTGGAATATCCACAACAATAATATCAATGACTTGATGAACTTTGGGGTTAGCGATAATCTTATAAGCACATTCCTTAACTCGCCTACAACTTTAACACTAGTTCGATCAAGTTGGATGATTTTTAAAGTGGATGGTTCAACTTCAGCATTAATCTTCTGACACACAGACCATGGCATCACATTGGATGACGCTCCTGAGTCTACCATACAATTGTGCATGTTTCTATTAAAGATTTTGAAAGTTAACAAAAATGGAGGTACGTTTCTGCGAGTACTAAGGGTGGTAGTTTGTGGCTTTTTACTCGCAGTTTCTAAAGCTAATTTATTTACATTTGTTACATTATTTACAGGAAGGCTTCCTTTATCATGAGGATCATGATTACTCTTCGCGGAAGTCTTTTGAGGAACTTTGTTCTGAACAACCTTGTTTGAATTACCATTTTTGCTATTCTCTGCGATGTTCTGTAACATTTTTTGTAGCAGAAATGGAAATTTCAATAACTCATAAACATAAATGTTAGCCCTTAAATTTTTAAGGTCTTCAACTAAATCATAATCTAAGTTGGGGTTCACATGACTCTGTTTAGTCTCAGCTGGTTTAGATTGCTTTGGGGGCAAAGTCGTAGTGTTTTCGGGAGAAGGTTTGTTTGCTGTCTTACTCCTAGTATTGTAGGGATGCACTATCTCGAAGTTAGCTTGAAATATGCTATCCGAGAAGTGTCCAAAAATGTTTGGGGAAGATTCTTCTTCTTGAATTGTCTCTTGTTCAACAACCTCCTCAGGAATCTCAGGAGGCATCAAGTTATCCTGGGCTTCTAGAATTGTTTGAAGGGCAAATTGCAGACTTTCTAGATTAAGGCCCTCAGTATTTGGATTAGGTCGGTTGGTGGGAAAAGGCTTCCTAAACGGGGGTTTGTAAGGCCCTTTGCTCAAAGAAGCTTCTTCGGCCATCCTTTTCAAATCTATAACTTGATTTGACAGTTTTTGAATGACTTTAGTTAGGTTTTCTAAATCAGAGCTTTCAGGTTGTGCTTTACTTTGAGTAGGTCTAGGGAGGATTTCGATCTTCTTTTTGGAAGATGAACTAGTGTCTGTTTCATTGCTAGTAGTGTCTTTTAGACTAAGTATGTCTTTTTCAATCTGGCTAGCCTCTTCGACGGCCTCTAACAACGTGGCTTTCTTAGATCGTTTAACCCAAATGGCTATACTTTGATGCAAGGCTTTAGTATAGTATTCTATTATAAGATTCTCGACAGGGATGGAATCCGTAGGGATTCGGTTCTTAAGTGTTAAGAATCTTTGATTAAAGTCTTTAATTTTCTCTTTTGGGTTCATTCTTAAGCTAGAAAGATCCATAACCAGGACTTCCGGGGACTTATCGTCTCCGAACTTTTCCAAAAAGCACGACTCGAACTTTTCCCAATACACGATGGTATGGGGTTGTTGGGCAAAGTACCAGGTAGAGGCATTGCCCTCGAAAGTGTAAGGGAACAACCTACAGACTACGTCTTCATGCTTGACATTGCAGAGTCTAATGGCTAACATAAACTTTTTAATGTGATCTTTAGCGATCTGTTTAGAGTTAGGGTCAAACTTAGGAAGCCACTTTTCTGGATGTTTGGGTAAGGGATGTTGAGCCCCAGGTACGGCTACTGCATCCTGGGCGAGCTAAGGTCTGGTAGGATTGTTCTAGTTGGCCAATGGTGTAGGCGGTGTGAAAGGCTGAGAAGGGGAAATGCCTTCGTCAGAAGAGTCTTCTCCCAAAGAAGAAGGAGATGATGGAGGTGGTGAGGGAGGTATTCCAGATCCCCCTGCAGCAGGAGTGAAGATTGGATCTGTAGGGTTCACAGTGAGGTTAGTGCCTCCAAGTTGTTCTCTGATATCAAAGAAATCTAAAGGTTGGTCCAAAGGTTGATTTGGTTGCCTCAAACAAGCTAAGGCACTATGTGTTCTTAAGAGAGATTGGCAGACAATCTCTTGTATGTCACCACCTATAGGATTTGGGGTTGTTGGTTCAACTGTGATTCGTAGATCGTCATTTGATGTGGTTGATGTTTGAGGGGGGATGTTGTCGTTCGAAAGACTTCTTGTCACTATAGGTGAGCGATTAGGTGGTGGAGGAGTCTTGCGACCACCTCGTGCCATTAATAAATTTCAGGCCCTCCTTCTAGCCCATTTGTTGACGGGCAAAAATGAACGCTCGGCAACTGGAAGAGTGGATCCATTCCGGGGTTGTCTAAATAACCCAAGTCGTTTGGGATGATCCACCTCGACAGGTTTAGCGGCTCCGTTGGCTGATCTAAGTCCTAGGAAAACAAAAGAAAACTACACTAAGGAACTAATCTAAATGAAAAACAACAATTAAAGCAAACTATAAAAAAATCTAAAATATATATATACAGCCTACTGTCTAATAATATACGATAATAATTCTATGAAATTAAATGTTGAATTATTAACAGAATTAAATCTTAATTACAAATGTACAATATTTACAGATTTACAGATTTAAATGAAAACCTGCAAAAATCATTTGTATACTGTCCTATGACAACAAAACTATTTTTTATTTTTTATAATCTTTTATGAGAAAGAAGTTAAACAAAAACTATCTAAGCTAAGCAACTAAAATAAAAATTCTAACTATAAATCTGAACTATACATATATCTATCTAAACTACTTAAATGACACTAATAAATTAACTATCAAATAACAAATAGCAAACCGACCTGAAGTAACGCTTCAGGTTTGTCCTGTATGCAATAGTTGATTTAGCTGTTTGGTGGGAGAAAACCCGCACCAGATTCTCCACAAGATTCTCGTAAACAGGAAGCAACTGTGCTCTTCAAATATAAATGATAGGACAAACAAGACATAAAAAATTACAGCAATCTTATAATTTACAAATAATCACATTTAGATAAATCTATTTGCAAAGATTTGTACGAAATGATTCATTTAACGAAGAAGTAAACCTTTAATTCATTAAATTGATGCAAGGTAATTGATGTACTTTAAAATAAGAGAAATCAAATATGGACGACACATAAACCAAATCACAACAACCTGCAACGAATTACGATAGCTAAAGTAGTCGATAATTAATTGCAAACTGATATGAAGAAAACTTGAGATAAAAGTTAGATATATTGAAAGCTAAACCTGTTACCAGACATCAACTTTCATCCCAGTCTGTATTATAAATCCATAGTCTGGTTCTCCCAACCGTGATGATGATGGGTCCATTACAAAATAACAAGTATTTAAAGACCACAGGGTAAAACATCCCTGTGGGAATTATGAACCACTGTTTACAAAAAATCTAGGAATAATCTCCCAAGTCTCTATTCCTGACTAAAACTAACAACCTATAACAAAACTATATCACAAAAGTATCTCCTAAACTTCCACAGCATGTCCAATTTGTCATTGAAATTCGTATGCACCTGAAAGTGGACAAGAATAGACAAGTTTAGATGATATTTTATTGATAAAATTAACAAAAATCTAAATTTGAAGACTAGCTACAGAATCTTGTGATTTTGTAGCTGGTCTAATTTGAAAACAGAATTGTTTTAAATCTATCAAAACTAACCAAAATATATTCGAATTATTAAACCAAATCTTTAATTATTAAATCAACACAAAGCAAATCACTCATGCCAGCAGTAACCAAATCTTTATGCCAATTTGAAACAAATGGAAATCGTGTTCAACCGAATGGTAACAGAGATACATGCAGTCTATTCAACACTTGTTATTACCAATTTGGAGCAGACATAATCGTTTTAAAAATCGAAACCAATGAAATCGTTTTCATGAATCAATTTCAATCGACACAAACTGTAATCGATCGAGTAGATTTTCCATGCAATAGTTTATGTTGACTCAGCACTAAACAAAATCGTTGTCGAATCAAAACGAAACTAACAGGATCATTTTTTTAGTTTACAACTAATAGAACTACATCAAACCAAGCTTCAACGCATATACAAACGACCATGCTAATCGAGGGCATACAACATTATTTCAGGATCAAACTATAAGAAATAACTTGAACCAGTTTGGGGCCGACACAATCGTTATGCAACATCGTATCAATCAAAACATAGCTACACGATTTTAGGAAACAAATCTTTTATACAGGTCGAATGCAATCATAATCCAAACAAAAATATTTATTCAAAACGAAACAGAAGCGTTTCTGGTAAATCGAAGTCAATAGGATTGTTTTGAATCTATTAAAAACAAACAGAGCTAATCTAAAGAAAACCCCAATCGACTACCCTAATTCAAACCGACTCAAAAACAATCAACTATTTATACTAATCTGAGAATAATAAAATTGCATTAACTAAATCGTAGCTGTGTCTGAGTTTAGCAAAACAAATCTTCCATACATGATTCATAATGAAATTATTTCTGATAATTCAAAGTCAACATAATTGTTTTGAATCTATTAAAAACAAATAGAGCTAATCGAAAGCAAACCCAATCAGTTATATTAATTCAAACAAGTTCATAAAACAAAATCAATGTTGAAACACATACCTGGGCATTAAGAAAATGCTTTGATCATGATAATTTTGAATTGACAAAGGCCATTGCTGCTTCGACATTTTTGAAGACAATTGAACCGGTGGTTTTTTGTTTCTTCTCGTTGACTTGTAGCTTGTCGTTCTCCTTTGAAAACACTGTCACCCGTTCCTCTAATGATTTGATCTTTGATTGCAACAGGGGAATGTCGGTGTAATAACATTCTAGCCAAGAATTACATTGAGTACACGATGGTTGATCGGGCTTCAGTATCACACGCGAGGTTTCTTTCAATTTACCAGGGGTTTCATTGTGAAGCTTAATTCCTGGAAATTTAGGATCATTTTTGAGGCACAGAGGTAAGTTAGAGTCATAGTCATAGGGTTCCATAGAGCATAGGCCATGAGAATAGGGGTATTCCTCAGTCAAGAAACGTTCAATTTCAGAGTCTGAGTCCTCGCTCAGCACTATTGGCTTCTGGTCAACGTTTGGCTTGGGTTTGTTCCTAGCACATATCGATATCCATCAGGCATTTTTCTTTCCCTTACTGTTGACAGTAGTATCACCTCTGCCTTTCTTCCTCACAGGCCTCTTGATGGCTTTAGTATTGTCTTTAGTACATGGGTCGGCTATGGTATCGGGTAAGTCCATGTTGGGGCAATCTAAGGGTTTGACAGGGGGTAGAAGGATATGAAGTGGCACAACTGGTCCTACCAGAGTTTCAGCAACCACAACCTTTTCCACTTGGACAGAATCGGGAGTGGCAAAGCCATTCCTTGATAGGAAGGATTGCCAACAGTCACCACTAAGGCTCAAATGGTGTACGATAGAAAATTTGATCAAGCCGTGGTCTACTTTGGAATTTTTAAACCACCTTTGCCCTGTAGCTGGTAGTCCTATAGTTGAGCTTAGGAATTCCTCATTTAGCTCGAGCTGTATGTCTCCGACCTTAGCTCTGCATCCGTCGAAGGTGAGGGTGAATTGTTGGGCAACCGAAAGGTTGAAACCCTCAAACCTTTGGATAAACACTAACCAACCACCATTTTCCAAATCCTTACAAGCATTGTCGAACAACAGGAGTGATCGGCTACCTTTGGCTCTATGCACACCACAGGTGCCATAGATGGGAGCACACGGTGAGCCGGGTCAACAGGAAAGGGTTTGGACAGGGTATTTGCAGGATCAAAAAGCTCACAGGCTTACCCGAAAACAACAGAGTTAACCCGGGATAGGGGGAAGGCATTAATGCCTGAGTTAGCGAGGGTGGTGGAACTAGATCAACCCATGCAAAACAGTCATTTCCCAATGTACAACCGACGGTGCATATGGTGATTCAAATCACTATTGCAATGTGTTAAAAGTAATTCCATCCAAACAATTAACTAAAACTATGGTAAGTCGACCAAACATTTGCGCAAGCAATAGTATTAACATGGTTTTAAAATCGAAACAATGTTTCGAATAAGGATTTGACCATAAAACTTATAAATTGTATGAAACTATTGAATTAAGGGTCTAATCGCCATGTTAATGCGTTATTATGAACCCATCGAATTCAATCGAAAAGCAATAGAACATCAAATACTATTGAATCAAGGGCTCAATCATAATCATTCGAATACCATCACAGTCTCATAAAAATGAAATCATGTTAACAACAAAAAAATGTCAAATGAGTAAGGGTTTTGGTGTCTTTCCCACTGTGTTACCATAATTGAATTGGAAATGTAATGAACAAATAGACAAGAGTAAACATAATAATCCAGTGACAATTTTTAATGCCATTGATGTGACTTCGAAATCAAAGTTTTCACGCTTGCAGTCGTGAAAATGAGAACAAAGGCAGGTGTGCAAATGCGCAAAATAATAGTGTTGTTTTATTCCAAATATTGCGATGACAATCAAGGGTTCCAAAACACTTGGGTAGGCAGCTTATTAGGATAGGAAAAAAATGCGAAATGGCTGCCAACAGTACTAACGATTGAAGACAGCGAAAAAATGGAATTTCCAAAAGAATTCATTCTTACACTGTACAATTTCTTTGCATGGAAGGAGAAGATGATCATGCATCTTCGAGGCAGAGGATTATACCGGTTAACCATGAACACAGAGACAAAACCAACATCAGCCATAAAAAAATCCAAGTATCTAAATTGAATGGATGAAGCCTTTGGAACAATTTGCAGTCTCATTTCTCCCAAACTCCTCTTTCACATATCCTCTTGTAAAACCCCCAATGAAGACTGGACCACCATGGAAGGTATTTTTAGCAAACGGGATGAGATGAGGGGACACATGCTCGAGGTGGAATTGCTCACATTGGATCCAAAAACCTTCGACAATCTCAAAGATTTCTTTACCAAATATAAGGATTTGTTGTCACAACTCAAGGCTTGTGGAGTTGATAAATCTAAGGAGGATAAACAAATGGTTCTCACCATTCTCTCCAAACTTGCTCTAGAGTACTCAATGTTTGTATCCACATTTTATTCAGTTAGATTCACCTCTAGATCCACCTGGACGATGTCTTTGACACAAGAGCATAAAAAATTCATCAATATGGGAAAAATCAAAGGCCCGAAGGCACATGCACTTACTGTGCAAGATGGTAGCAGTCATCAATATCATAAATCTACAGACAAAGACAAAAGGAAAACACATGCAAATCCAAAGAAGGAAGGGTACTCAAAACCCTTCAACGATGCCTCCGGATCCAAAGGTAGAAAGTGAAGAAAAGGGGAGAAATGCACTTACTGCCATAAATGATTCCATCCAGAATCTGTATGTATGCAGAAACAGATAGATCTAATGACCCAAATACTTTAGCAAAACAACCTTGGAGATCACATCCCTGAGGGTGCAAAGAACAAGAAGCTAGAAGATCAGAATCCCAAGAAAGACAATTCTAGACATGCCTTGATTGCCATCAACTCCTATCTCGATGATTGGATCGTAGATTCAGGAGCATCACACCACATGGATGCCACAAAACAAGTCTATTCTTCATTGGATGCATGCAAAGGTCCTCATATTCTGATGGGGGAAAACTCTCCAGTCGAGGTCACCGACAAAGGAAAGATTGAACTCACAAACGAAAGTTTCGAGAATGTGCTACATGTTCCCAAACTTTCCGTCAATCTTCTCTCCGTGTATCAAATGACAAACTCCAACAATGGAAAGAGAGTCATATTCACACATGATGCAATGGATATCTATGACATGCAAACCAATTCCAGGGTTGCTACCGATGAGGTAAATCATCAATCTAAACTCTACGCTTTCTGAATTTATTGAACCAGATTCTGCATTACTGCTTACCCATGTTGATGAAAGCAGTAGGATATGGCACGAAAGGTTTGGGCATTTAAATTTCATATATATGCAACAACTTAGCAAGAAGGGAATGGTTGATGGTCTACTCGACATCCACTTCTTCAAAGGAATTTTTGAGGTATGTGTTCTTGGAAAACATCCTCAAAAGGCTTCCTTTCCTTTAGATCTGATCCATAGTGACCTCATGGGCCTTTTTCCACATCCATCAATCAGTAAAGCAATGTACGTGCTCATTTTTGTTGATGATTTCTTACGTTTCACATGGATTTACTTTCTCAGGCAAAAATTAGAGGTCTTTCAACACCTCAAAGATTTCAAAGCCCTTGTTGAGACACAGTTAGGAAAGAAAATCAAAGTCCTCCAAACAGATAATGGGGGAGAGTATGTCAACCATAAGATACAAAATCTTTGTCGTGAGACAGAGATTCAGTTGCAGCACACAGTTCCTTATACTCCACAACAAAATAGAGTTCTGAGCAGAAAAATAGATCTCTAAAAGAGATGGCATCTTGGATGCTACATGCAATGTCACTTCCACAAAGATTATGGGTTGAAGCACTTAATTGTGCAACCTACATCCAAAACAGATCTCCCCATAGATCTGTCAAGGATAAGACCCTTTGCGAGGTTTGGAGCGGCCTCAAACTAGAAGTGACCCACTTCCTCATTTTCGGTTCACGTGCATGGGCCAGAATTCCCTCTAAGAAGAGGAATGCACTTGATCCACAGAGCACATAGTGTATATTTGTTGGATACCCTGGCGGTGTGAAGGAATACAGACTCATTGATATTTCCTTGGACCAACTCATCACTGAGAGTGATGGGTGTTCTATATGCACTAAATCCCTCAATTAAATTGTCAACCCAAGGTAAGTAAACTTAGAGTTGTAGCACTGTATGTGCCAAGGCAGAAAATATTTGAGGAAGTATGGTCTAACTAAGGATATGGTCTATCTAAGGGTTAATCTACTTAAGCAATGACTCTTTAATTTTTTTTTATCAATTAGCAAACCTTATTAATGAACTTTGAACTATTTACCCTAAGCAACTTTAAACAATGAATTGATGGATTATTCTTAAAGAAGCAAATCAAACCCTACTTTGAACAAATTAATCTATTCAACCTAATGAGTAACAACAAGTAAATTACTTTTGATCTTTTGTCTTTAAGCAAATAAGCAATCAAACAACTAACTTATCAAAACTATTCAACAAGCAAACTCATCAAAACTATTCAGCAAGTGAACTCTATTCGTAAAACAAAACTCATAATCATTTCTATTTTGCAAAGGGGAAATCTTAACCTACTTAATCAAAAAACATCATGACTGTATTCAGAAATTAATCAAAACTATTCTTAATTTGCAATAACATGAAACTCAAAGATGATGATTATGTCTTCGATGCCTAATAACATCACGATGACATCTGATTATTAATGATAGCTCAAGAGGGATTAATTCAATGTTGATTTCTACAGAGAAATGAAAACCATGAATCAAGCAATCTAATGAAAGATTTGCCATTATAGAAGAAACATTGAATATCTTGAAAATCCATGTGATCTCTAAATTTCATGCATCAATCATCGATGATTAAAAACAATCTTATACTAATTCAAACACTCTCTTATGCTAACTCAAATAAGTTTGAAAGATTATAAACTTATGGCTAAAAGATTAATTCAAATTCAAACTTCTAATTAAACTTGCAATTCAAATCTAGAACTGAGATTTCATAAATTAAACTAAGCTAATTCTATTATTAAAAAGTGAGATTTCAAACTAGAATGCTTGTAAAAACATAATCCAAAATCTACTTCTATCCTAGCATACTAAAACAAGATTGATAAGCAAAATAGATCTATGAAAGCATAACTAAACTAAGAATTAAATCAACTGATAAAACTTGCAATTATTTATCCATCGAAGCTGCAAAAGAAACTCTATCTAAACTAATCCTTTGTTTTAAAGACTACTCTGTTTTAACTTGCATAAATCAATTTAACACTTTAACACACCATCTAAGTTAGTAGCTTGCAAGTCAGTCACTAAGAAATAAAAGAAACAACATAATAAATAACTATATTCTACAAGCAACCTGCAAAAGAGAAATTAGACAATTAAATTGTAAACAACAAACACAGTATTAAAATTACAAAATGCATATAACAGAGAAATGAAGCGAATTATAAAAACACACGATCTATCTATCTTAAGTATTCACCTAGACCATTGGTGGTCCCCCCAATAGGCCGTGGCTACTCCTCAACAACGAATCAAAAGCTCAAATCAACACAGTTCTATCATTAACTTAAAAAATGCAGTCTGAACATAAGTTTGCAGAGATGTCTCAATTACGCAAGAAAATGCCTTCTTAAAATTGTGTCCTGTGGTCTGACCACTATTGGTGGTATTTATAACGATTACAATTTGAGAGGTCAACCACTGGAAGGGTCGACCTCCTCTAAAAATGACAACTTCCATTAAATTCGCTTTAACAACTTTGGCTTTTAGAAATTGAATGAACCACTCAACGATTAGCATAACCACATAATCTAAGTTGTCATGAGCTTTGTAGCTGGAGGCCACGAGGAGGCACAAAACCTAGATCACTAATTCGCCCAACACATGCCTCCAACGCGCCAATCGCCAACTCGCCTGTGCTCCAAGTGCTGGATCGTGTGTCAGATGGAGTGTCGGATCACGTACCAGATGGGGTGTTGGATGGAGTGATGAATGAGATACCAGATGGAGGCTCAGGCTATGAATTCGCCCTGTTACACACAGATCACACATTAGATCCTCATAATCATCAAATCAAACTAAATTTAAATCAAAACCATTGCAAAACATTGATTGCACATACCTGCTGTAGATCCACGATGAATTGATACAAAATCCTTTGAAAACTTCTTCAAAATGGTTAATAACGCATATAACACTAGTGCAAAAAGGATTCAATCATCACCACAAAACAATAAAAATATGAGTCCAACAAAGAGTAGTGTCCAATTCGAGGAAAGTCTCTCGCATGTACCTCAACAACCACATGTAGACATTTTTGTTTTTCCAGCTGTCATAGATGATGGACATGCACATGCCGATTCTTCTTCAGATGAGAGTTTTGATTCAGAGGATTCATATGATCCAGATACAAAGTCAGTACAGTTAGATGCAGAGTCAGTGCATCCAGATGCAGATGTAGAGCCAAAGAAGAGACCCAAGAGGGCCAAGACTACTCTTCAAGATGCAGGGGATCTTGTTGGGGATCCAACTGATACTAGGAGGACTCGATCTAATTTCGAGGAGCCTCCTTTTGCACTCACTGCCACTGAACCTATGCCACCCAGACATATTTTCTTAGTTCATTCTTCATATCCACAGTCTTATGGCGACGCCGTTGGAAATCCCTTTTAGGAATCCTCCATGCAGGAGGAGTACAACTCCCTCCTCCAGAAACATACTTGGGATCTGGTTCCCCTTCCCCTAGGAAGGAAACTTGTCAGGTGCAGATGGGTCTACGGGACCAAGAGTACAACAGATGGACATGTTAGAAGATACAAAGCCAGGCTAGTTGCCAAAGGCTTTTAGCAGGTGCATGTCATTGACTATGATGAGATCTTCGCTCCAGTAGCGAAGATGGATTTCATATGTTTGGCACTTGCCATTGCGAAAACCAAGGGATGGGAAGTCCATCATATGGACGTGAAGAATGCATTTTTTCACGATGATCTCTCTGAGGAGATCTATATGGAGCAACCCCAAGGATTTATGCAGGATTCATCTTTGGTCTGTCGACTAAAGAATTCTCTTTATGGCCTCAATCAAGCTCCGAGGGCATGGTATGCCAAGATGGACTCCTACCTGCTATCACAGAACTTTGTATGTTGTAAATCAGACCCAAATGTTTACATGCTCAGGATGACTGATTCACTTCTACTCCTAGTTCTGTATGTTGATGATTTGCTGATCAACAATTGCTTGACTTCAGCGATTGTTGTAGTCAATAGGATTCTACATGACAGGTTCCTGATGACAGACATGGGTCCGCTACATTTCTTCCTTGGAATTAAGATCAACCAGGATGCATCAGACATCAAACTGTCTCAGGCCAAGTATGCACGAGATCTCCTTGAGATATTTCACATGACAGACTGCAAGTCTGCCCCATCTCCTTTCCTATCAGGAGTGAGACTTGAGGATGGCAGGGACACTCCACTGGTTGACAACACACTGTGCATACAACTAGTGGGAAGCTTGTTGTATCTCACAAACTCCAGACCATACCTCTCCTATGTAGTTGGAGCAGTCTCTAGGTTCATGCAAGAGCCGCGTGAGCTACATTGGAAGGCTACAAAGCGTATCCTTCGATACGTACAGGGCGCCACCACCTTTGGGATTCACTATGCAGCAGACTCTACATTGGACCTCATCAAGTTCACTGATTCTAACTAGGATGGTGATAACATTGATTGCAAATCCACATCTAGTTACTCACTCAGTGTTGGTTCCGAGCCTATCCGTTGGTCGAGAAAGAAGCACGCTGCTATTGCTCTATCTTAAGATGAGGCATGACACATAGGGGTAGTTAACATAACCATTCAGTCTATGTGGCTACAACATTTTCTCACTGAGTTGGGAATTTAGTTTCATTGTTGATCCTCATCTGGTGTGACAACCAGAGCACTCTGAAGTTATGTAGAGATTCAGTTCACAGGTAGCGGACGAAACACATCGAGATCCACATGCACTACATCCGAGACTTAGTACACAAGGGGATCATTGATCTGCAGTTGTGTCCTTCAACAGAACAAATTGCATACATCTTCACCAAGACCTTCACTGAGCAGAAGTTCCATTCTCTTTGTAGTCGTCTTGGAGTGAATGACACAATTGCCTAGCAATTGTCAGTTCTTATTTTTACATACATTGTGTTACGAGGAAAATCACTTTATGGCATGGGGTAAATCACAACAGACGGAAATGACTGCATAAATCAACTCTAATCTCAAGTATGTTATATAAACAAACATGCTAACAAGACAAGATAAAGAGTCTACCTCGTCCAGATGTTTGATGAATTCCACTGTTGAGCATTTGACTCAAAGCTATACACCTGCAACTTGTTCTCAACAACCAAGATGCACAAGAATACGGTGATAATGTATAAAGTTAGCACATATAATAACATAATCCATCAATATTCATAACAAATATTCCCATGGAATAACAATTCAAATATTTGCAAGACATTAATTGGACGATAAAAGAGTATTTCTATTAAAATGTAATCAACAAAAGTGTATGAATGAAAAACTTCCATGTCGGCACGTTTGGAACTGAGAAACTAAGTCCCTTCCAGCTGGACTTCCAACACTTCAATCCTCCACCAAAGACAAGCTCATATAAGAGAGTCAATGAGGTTCTCCATCAAATAGGGAATAGCTTGGGGGCTAAACAATGTGTTCAGACTTAAAAGGACAAAGGGATACAGACTCAATATGAAGTGAATAATTTATCCACAGTAAATTTGCTCTCAAAGTTGAATTATTCTCCTCCTTCTCCACAACTTGGGTATGACCCATTTATAGCCTTCAAATGGAATTGAAGGGTTGAGTCATAACGTTTTTAGTATATGCAAGGTCAAGGATCATGGATCTTGTGACGTGACATGGAAACTCGACAACATTTTTTAATTTTGGGCACAAAACACTATGTACGTGGGATGTAATGGTGCAACCTGCGTATACACATGTTGTATAGCTATTAGGGTGCATATATGTGGAAAAATATGTTTTTTAGCTCTGGGAATTGCAAAAAGGGGACTTCAAGTCTGCATAGGGAAATGGAAAAGGCCTTTTGAGCAAGTTGCATGGGATGAGACCAATCTTTCTATAACACATTGTAATTTGAGGGGGGGGGTTCCCATGCGATTTTCCCTGTTTCCTCGTTTATTTTAGTGTATCTTTTGTATTTGGGTACCTAACATGGCCTCGTTGCCAGGACCCACTCTTTATTTTCACCATAGTGATGTTCAGGGGGGGGGGTGTTGGAGTACTTCACACACACCTAAGATTTATTTTTCCTAAGGTTTTCCCTATGTTTATTAGTCATTATCCAGTCTCCTATAGTTTAGGGAGAATATTCCTATAGGAAAATATTCTCTTCAGTTTGATCAGTTGAGTGGAGTCTATATGCCACATTAAGATTATCACCATGCAACATTGGTATCATCACCAAATAATGCGTATTGTCATTGGAATCATCGCCAGACTAGTGCATTACTCATGATTCCATGATCTCCTCCTCACTTCACTCTGTTTCAGTCAGTTAACCGAAGACCGAGAGACTAGTTAACTCAGACTAGGTAGCAGTTCACTCCTGTAACTGTCGGAGAGACTAGACTAGGTGGCAGTTTACTCCCATAACTGTTGGTGTGTGTCCAGATCACTCTAGACCAACACTATGGCAGATTGGATTCTCCTCCAGTGCGCATTAGTTGAGTTATATAGAGTATATCATATGTAAATTATCATTCATTCATTTGGTTAATGATAATTCTTCCATTCTTTCTCTCATGCTTCTCTTTTCTCATATTTTCTCTACAACCGTGTATGTCAATTTCTATCTAGATCTATTATGTGCAGGTTCAACACATTTACATGAACAAGGCAATGGCAGAGAATATTTGTAGAAATATTGGAAGGATAAGAAGAAAGAAATGTCTGATCAAAGGAGGAAGGGATTCAAACTTCCTTTCAACAAAAACATACCAAATAAAAATCAACAAGATCAACCTGCTAAGGATGATTCCAAGGACTCCTTGGGTAAAAGAGGAAGACCATCAATCCAATGTCGGTGATGCAAAGAAGATCACCTGTACAAGGATTGTCCTCATAGAAAAGATGAAATGAAGACCATGCACAACATCCAAGAGGCTACAACCATAGAAAACATGGGTAGGATATATGCAACCCTAGAATATTGACAAGAAGAGTACCAATCCAATATGATCGAGGTGGAAGCTAGGATCATTAATCGCCTTGTTGCTATCTTAATTGATTCAAGAGAAAGTGATTGTTACATTGATCCTAAAATAGTGGATAAATTACATTTGCAGAAAAGTAAGCTTGAGAAATCAAGTTTGGTTCTGCTAACCACTGGAACCAAAAGAAGGATCAATAAAGATGTTAGAAGTTTCCCAATAAATTTGAATGGATAAAGTACAATTGTTGATATTAATGTCATCCCATTAGGATCTTATGATATCCTAATTGAAATGGAATGGCTAGACAAGCATCATGCTATCCTAGATTGTCATGACAAGACATTTACATGTCTTCATGAAGAAGGAAAACATAACATTGTGAAGGGAATTCCAAGACCCATTTCTATAAGAGATATTTCATCCTTAGAGTTGAAAAGATGTTTTAGGAAGGGATGTCAATTATATGCAACTCATGTGGAGGAACCAGAAAAGGCAAAAGCTCCAAGCCTTGCAGACTTTTTAGTATTGCAGGAATTTGAGGACGTATTCCAAGAAATACTAGGATTACCACCAAAGAGGGATATATAATTCTCTATTGATTTAGTACCAGGAGCTGCCCCGATATCAAATACACCTTACAAAATGAGTACACTAGAATTAAAAGAAATACAAATGCAGTTAGAGGAATTCATGAAGAAAGGGTACATACGCCCAAGTGTTTCACCTTGGGGAGCACCAATACTCTTTGTCAAAAAGAATAATGAACATTGAGGTTGTGTATTGACTTTAGACAACTGAGTAAAGCCACTATAAAGAAAAAATACCCTCTACCCAAAATTAATGACCTCTTTGATCAACTAAGAGGAGCAAAGATATTTTCAAAGATAGAATTAAGATTTGGATACCACCAGGTAGTAATCAAGGAAGAAGACATCAGTAAGACATCCTTCAGAACCAAATATGGACATTATGAATTTGTAGTGGTGCCTTTTGGACTGACCAATGCAACAATTGTCTTTATGTTCTTAATGAATAACATATTCAGATATTGTCTAGATAAGTTTGTCAATGTGTTCTTGGATGACACACTTATTTATTCTAAGTCCAAGGAAGAATATGAACATCACTTGAGGTTGGTGTTGCAAGTACTAAGGGAACATCAGTTGTATGCCAAGCTTAGTAAGTGCTCTTTTTACCAAGAGAAAATCCATTACTTGGGACACATTATTTCAGAACAAGGCATAGCAGTGGATCCAGAGAAGATCGAAGCCATTAGAGGATGGACAAAACCCAAGAATGTTTCATAAATCAGATCTTTTATGGGATTGACCGGATAGTACAAGAGATTTATAGAAAGGTTCTCTAATATTGCTCATCCCATCACTTCTTTACAAAATAGGATAATTAAATTTGAATGGACAACAAAGTGTGAAAAAAACTTCAATTTGTTGAATGAATTACTTATTAGTCCAACTATTTTAAAGATTGCTGACCCAAATGAGAATTTTGTGGTTTGTACAGATGCATTTAAAGAAGGACTTGGTGGAATTCTCATTCAAAATGGATATGTCATAAGTTATGAGACCACAAATCTTAAAGAGCATGAGAGGAACTATGCCACAAATGATTTGGAACTTGCAGCCATAGTTCATGCATTGAAGATGTGGATGTATTATTTAATGAGAAATAAATTTGAATTAAGAACAAACCACAGTAGTCTGAAGTATCTTTTTGAACAACCAACTTTGAATTCCAGAAATACAATATGGTTGAAACTTTTAAGTGAATACAACCTTGGCATCAAACATATTAGGCGGAAAGAAAACAAAGTCGTTGACGCACTCAACATGAGAGTGCATCTCATGCATACTACAACCATTAGCATGCACTGGTCAGATTTAAAATACATAATTTTAAATGTTGTTGTTACAAACTAGTGTTACCTATAGGTGAAGGAGAGTTTACAACAAAAGAATGTGCAACAAAAATTCAAAGGGTATGAGATTAAAGAGGATGGATTTCTTATGCACAAAAATATAATTTATATTCCCAGTTCCAGAGAAGTTAGGAATTTGGTATTAAAGGAAATGCATAATGTTTTGTATGACATACATCTCGGTTACCAGAAAACATATGCAGCAGTAAGAAGCCAATTCTTTTGCCCCGATATGAAGAATGATGTTGCTGATTTTATTGCCAGATGCATGGAATGTCAAAGAGTTAAAGTTGAGCATAGACACCCAACGAGTTTTCTACAACCATTACCAATTCCAGAGAAGAAATAGGAAGTGGTAACCATTGATTTTATAACTAAGTTTCCAAAAACAACAAGGCAACATGATTCAATAATGGTAGTGGTTGATAAATTGACAAAGGCCGCTCATTTTTTTCCTATAAAAATGACTCATACAACAACTAATATTACAAAATTTACATGAAGGAGATTGCTAGGTTGCATGGAATACTTAAGGCAATCGTCTCAGACATAGATACAAAGTTTACTTCAAATTTTTAGAGGGGATTATTCAAGGGATTTGTCAAAAATTTGAACTTTAGCACAACATACTATCCACAGTTAGATGGACAGACAGAGTGTAACACCTTTGTTTCCCCCAGCTTGTAAATATAACTATAAATTTCCTATAGACTATGGGCAGACTGAATAGGTGTGGACTGGAACCGATGAACCTTTTTATTGCAAAAGGTAATTTAAATATATATGTATTTTTTGTTATTGAATAAAATGGATAATGTTGTATAACTATTGAGGATGGGGGGTTTGCCAATATAGACCATGATTCTATGAGAGAGATGGTGAGGGGAACCAATAATGGTTGAAATGACCCCCACCAGATCAATACCTTACTAGATTTAAAGCGTTCAGACCCAGAATAGTCCTATGACCTAGAAATGAATTACCCGTTAGGCTGGTAGTTGGGAAACCTCATCAAGAGTTAATGAGGATATGGGCAGAGTACACATTAGAGAAACTTCCTGACCTAACCATGAACTGGGGATTCAGACCCACAAAATCTTGTTGAGGAAGGCAAGAAAAGAAGGGAATTTGTGGGCAGAGAGAGAGCGAAGGAGAAGAGCGTTTGCAACTCTTCGGTTCTGAGTAGAACTGAACAACAAGCTCGCTCTGTGTGCAAGAAGCTGCTGGTAGTTTTTTTGGTCCAAGATGATAAACGGGGCTGCAGGAAGATGAGTGACTGAGGAAGCACTCGTTGTAGGCCCCCTTGCTTGGTGAAAAGAAAACTAATCACCAAGTTCCTATGGGAGGAGGAGAGTAACCTTTGTCCTAGACTGTCGCTGAACAAGAATGGAGAGTATCTCTCAGAGCATCATGGTCTAGCTAGGGGGTGGCCAACGATAAATCCGTTCATGAGTGGATGTGCCTACAGTTGGGTGGAAACATGCACCCCTCTCAACAATTGTTTCATGAATTTGGTTTCTTGATAAGTATTCTTATCTCTTGTGTACTAGAATTGGAAATGAGGGTTGAATGTTCTTGTCTATGATTAGGCTTTACATTTTATGATTAAATTATAGAAATGGTTATGGTTATTCTGCGAGCCCATGTTTTTGAATGGTTCCTGGTTGTCTTCGTGTAGTAGTAGGAGGACTAATAAACATGGGTCTTCAAATGAACATAGGAACGAGTTCACGGTTCCTACATAGGTCAAATAATAACTTTTCCCTGTTTTAGAACTTGAGTCTCTGAATGGAAGGCGTGTCCTTCAAGCCAGTTGACCAAGAGACCAGGGGCTCATGCCCACAACCTTAACCAATTCTTGGCCAAGAAATATGAGTGTATCATCTGGAACTCGATAAAGTCTCATATGACTGGGACCTTGGAACCTTTCACTAGGTATGAAATGAGCTAAGTTCTTTGGGACTCCGGGAGTTCGGAGCTTCAGGGTGGATGAACATTGCAATGTCCAAATGCATTGAAGGTGACTTGTTGGACCGGTAACTTGATATTTGACCCACAGTTAGCGGTTATTCAACCTTATCGTGGGATTCATCCCCTCATTAAAGCATGCCCCACTTACTAGTCGCGAAGTAACACGAGTCGTAGATTCAAGGGTACTCGAGAGTCTCCTTTAATGTTGGATCTACACTGTAGTCAGTCTGATGTTGACCACTTTGGGAGAAATGGAGTGTGGAGTGGGAAGAACCCCTAAACATCGAACTCGCGAAGCAACGAGAGCCGTTGATCTGAGGATCATTCAGATCCCCTCTAACTATTGGATCTAAACCATGGCTAGTCCGACGTTGAACACTAGGAGAGTAACAAGGGAATCACACAACGGATTCCATGAACACCTAAGTTACGAAGTAAGGGAAGCCTTAGATATAGGGATCCACGTGGACACATCATGACCCTGGATAAAAAGGGTATTGGGAGACAACTTGCAAGAATTTTGGGCTTCGGAGCTCCAGGAGGTTTGGCAAATAGGTGAAGCTAGGAACCCCTAGAGGCTTCCAATTCTGGAGTAACGTGGCATGCCAATGTCTCCTAGGGTGATGTGGACCCCTTTTCGGCATGCCACATGTCACCTTGATTTATGCTTCTTACAGAACCTAAATGCCCATTTCAATGTGACATGTGTCACCCATTGATGGGGCCATGTGTCATCTCTTCCCTTGCCACATGTCATTCCCTTGACAGATGCTTGCATAGCCTAACAACTCGTGGAGTACTTGGAACCACCAGGAGTTCAAGAATTCGTGAAGATTGGGAGGCTAGAACACTGGGGTTAAATCAGACAAAGGCCCAGACCCACTTGTCCCTGTCTCTGCATTTAATGCGTCACCATGGGTAAGTGGGGACCCTTTGGGAGTCTAGGAATTCTGGACTCTAGGGGATTGGAGTGGTTTGTTTGGATGAGTCAAAACAGGCCGAAGGCCGAAGCCACGTGGCATGATTTCGTGATCTTTCCGGAGTTCGAGAGTCTGGAAGATATGTATGTAGGAAGAAAAAGGGACATTCAACAGTGAACGTCGAATTACCCCCAAAGCCTACATGCTAAATGAAGGAAAATTTACGTTGTTGCATTCAAGGGTGGATGGATTTCCACCATAGATTTAGGAGCACTAGAGAGCTTCAAGACTTCAAATTACCTTGGGAGAGTATGAATGAGATGAACCCACATGGGCCTCATGTGTCCCTTGATAAATAACGCCTAGAGAACTATGAAAGGCCATAACTTGAAATCTAGAGCTCAGATGTGAGCATGGAAGCAGTCATTGGAAAGCTCATGGCGAGCAAAAGAGGATGGAAATCCAGGAAATAGGATTTGAGATGTTTGAGGAAAGAGAAATTATGATGAACCATCCCTTAAAAGAGTACTTAGGGGTCGAGTGTGTTACAAATTGGTATTAGAGTAGGGAAACAACACTTGGCCTGCGTGGGCTCATGAACGGGTCGTTTAAAAATCTTATTAAAGAACTTGTAAGGGTAACACCCTACCTTACCCTTTCATAAGAGGCCTATTTAAACCACTGCTGGAGAGAGGAATGTGACTTTCTGATTTTGTTATATGTTTTGAAACGCTGAACTATATATTGTTAGTATTCAAAGTAAAGAGGTTGACTTCCCTTATAAATTGCATGTGTTGTTCCTAAACTAGTAGATAATTAACCAAAAAAGAATTTTTTATCAACACTCAAGCAATGAGTGGACATCAGGAAAACTACAGCGTAAAGTATGGTGACACACCATGAGTTGGGAGAAATCTCCCACAATAGAGAGGAAGAGTTTGATGAGAGGAGGGTGGTGGGAACCCCTCCAAATTTGGCTGAAACAGTAAGAAGCCTCATGGAAAAATTATAGAGTTGTAAGGCTGACAATGAAAGGCTGATAAAATAACATGAAAAACAAACTAAAATTAATGTAGTCCTACTGCAAATCCTATCAGATATACAAAGACAACTGCAACATGGACCGACAGCCAGTCATGTGGACATACATCATACTATGAAAACTCCTAGTCCACCTGAGATACAAAAGCATGGACCTGAAAGTGGCCACAGAAGGAGGAGTACCTCAAAGAATTCCCAACATGAGGCCAAGAGACACTCAATGAAGTAATACTCTAGTGAGGAGACTGACAACTCCAATGAATCTTCTAGTGGAAAGATTAGTTCGCATTCCCAAGGGAGAATACAAAAGATGAAACATTCCAAGAGCCATGACCCTGAAGAGTTTAAGAAAGCTAAACCACCCACTTTCAATGGAGAAATTAAAAAGGGGGAAGAAGCAAAAGTTTGGCTACTTGGCTTGAAGAAGTACTTTAGAGTCCATGACTACTTGAAAAATTAAAAGCTCAAATAACTATTTTCAACCTGAATGGAAAGACCTCCATAGAGTGGGAAGACCTTATGATTGTGAAAGGGATCCATGAAAATGATTTGTCATGTAAACAATTTGAGAAATACTTCAAGAAGAAGCATTTTTCATAGAAATACTTAGATGGAAAGACCAAGGAGGTATATAAACTCAAGCTGTGACAACTCACAATAGATGAATATATCGACAAATTCCTTGAGCTGATGAGGGATGTTCCCTACATAAAGGATGAAAAGGTAAAGATGCAATGATTCATTAGTGGAATACCTCATTCCTTCTGCGACATAATTGAATTTGATGAGCCAAAGACCTTAGAAGATACTATCCAGAAGGCAAGGTATTTCTATGAGCAACTCAAGAATAATATAGAACCTCATGAGGACTAGAAGAAGAAAAGTAATTCGGGATTCAAGAAGAAGGGGCTTAAATTCTCAAGATTTAAGAACCATGGGAAAAGTTCTAAGATGAGCCTTCCTACTAGAAGTGTATATCAACATAATTTTCCATCTCATAGTGGTAATAAACCCTTTGGAGCATCTCCAAGTAAGACTGATAACACAAAAATAGAGCCTTTGAAATGTTGGGGCTGTGGAGAAGAACATTTGTTGGGGCACTGTCCATATATGCAACATAACAATAGGAGGGTATACAATGTCCAAGAGGCTACCATAGTCAATGATGTGCCTATGAGAATTCCACAAATCTATGCAGCCTTGGATAATAGACAAGATGACCACCAAGCTTCAGTGGTGGGAGTGAAGGTATGATTTCCCACCAAGCTTCAGTGGTGGGAGAGAAGGTATGATTGCCCACCAACTAGTTTCAATTTTAATTGACCCTGGTTCTAATATGAGTTATGTTGCCCCTCAAACTATTGAGAAATGTAAATTGTAGCAAGTAAAACATGCTAAATCATGGCTGATACAACTAGCCGCTGGAACCAAAAGAAAGGTAACATAGGTCATACCTGCATGCCAATTCATTATGAATGGATTACCCACCCAAGACACCTTATACATGCTCCCTTTAGGATCTTATGACCAATTGATTGGCATGGACTGGTTGTCTGCCCATAAAACCAAGTTGGAAGATTACAATAAAACTTTGGAGTGTGAATACACAGGAGGGAGAAAGGTGACCCTACAAGGAATTCAAAAGCTTGTCTCAGTGAGACAAATATCATCCCTTCAAGTGAAGAAGTATCACAGAAAAGGATGTCCTTTGTGTGCAATACAAGTGTTAAACTCTGTTGAGGCCGATAAACCAAGCCTAGAGGACCATCCCGTAATAAGAGAGTATAAAGATGTGTTTCTATAAGAGGTAATAGGTCTACCTCCAAGAAGAGATATTGACTTTTCAATAGAACTTGTACCCGAAGCAGTGCCAATGTCTAGAACACCCTATAGGATGAGTACACTAGAGCTAGTTGAGCTCAAACTATAGCTAAAGGAGATGCTTGACAAAAGTTACATTTGGCATAGTGTGTCCCCATGGGGGGCACCAACATTGTTTGTGAAAAATAAGGATGGCACCCTTAGGTTGAGCATAGACTATAGACAACTCAATAACATGACCATTAAGAACAAGTATCCTTTGCCAATGATCGATGACTTGTTTGACCAACTAAGGGGTGCTACAATTTTCTCTAAGATTGACTTGAGATCTGGATACCATCAAGTCCGGATTAAAGATGAAGACATCCACATAACAACCTTAAGGACAATATATGGGCACTATGAATTTGTGGTGGTTCCATTTGGGCTTACCAATGCACCAACCACTTTTATGTGCTTAATGAATGATGTACTCAATAAGTTCTTTGATAGATTTGTATTGGTTTTCATTGATGACATCCTGATCTAATCTAAGAGTAGGGAAGAGCATGAAGAACATCTCAAGTTAGTGCTTCAAGTGCTAAGAGAACATCAACTTTATGCTAAGTTTACTAAGTGTGACTTTTTTCAGAAACAAGTCCATTACTTGGGCCATATTATTTCTGAAGAAGGAGTGGTAGTTGATTCTGACAAGATCAAATCCATTATGGATTGGCATACCCCAAAGGATGTATCTGATATCAGATCCTTTATGGGCCTAACACGATACTATAGAAGGTTCATAAAGGGATTTTCCAAGATCGGTTGCCCAATCACCTCCCTTCAGAAAAAGGGAGTTAAATAATGTGAAGAGAGATTCCAAGTCATTATGGTTGAACATCATAATGTGAAGAGAGATTCCAAGAGCTGAAATAACTCCTAACCAATGCACCTGTGCTAAATATTGCAGACCCAAACAAGGACTTCCTTGTGTGTACGGATTCCTCCAAGGAGGGCTCGAAGTAGTCCTTATGCAAGAAGGAAACACGATTTGCTATGAATCTAGAAAATTGAATGAGCATGAAATCAATTATGTGACCCATGATCTGGAGTTGGCTTCCATAATACATGCTTTAAAAATGTGGAGGCATTACCTCCTAGGTAGAAGATTTGTGCTTATGACAGACCATATTGGGTTGCAATATCTATTTGATCGACTAAAACTCAATGCTAGACAAGCTAGATGGATGGCTCTCCTTTGTGAATTTGATTTTGAAATAAAACCTATCAAAGGAAAAAAAAAATAGGGTGGCTAATGCCCTTAGTAGAAGTATGAAAGTGATTCACCTGGCAGGTGTAAGCACCTGTGAATCAGACATCAAGGAGAGAGTAAAAAATTCACAGGAAACATATGCATTTTTTAAGAATGTGCAATCATATTTAGAGCAAGAACCCACTGAGCTGAAGTATGAGGGCTATCAAATGTTGGATGATGGCCTACTAACCTACAAGGTAGGTTGTATATCCCAAATTGTGATTACTTGAAGAGGTTCATACTGGATGAACTACACAAAAGACCATATACTAGTCATCGTGGTTATCAGAAAATGATCACAACCACAAGGAAACTATTTTATTAGCCCAGACTGAAAAAGGACATAGTTGATTTCTTAGCTAAATGTCTAGAATGCCAGTAAGTTAAGGCAGAGCAACGAAATCTTGCAGGGTTGTTGCATTCCCTACCAATCCCATAATGGAAATGGAAAACAATCTCCATGGATTTCATCACAGGATTTCCAAAATCAACCAAGCAGAATGATTCCATCATTGTAGTTGTGGAAAAAATGAGCAAGGCTACTCACTTTATTTCCATCAAATCAACTTGCAAGGCAATAAACATCGCCAGTATTTTCATGAAAGAGATATTTAGACTGCATGGCATTCCTAAGGAAAACATATCTGACAAAGATACAAAATTTATTTCAAATTTTTGGAAGTCTTTGTTTGCAAGATTTGAAACTAAATTTCTATTTAGTACAACCTATCACCCTCAAATTGATGGGTAGACAGAGAGGGTAAACCAAGTATTAGAGGATATGTTAAGGATACATGTGTATCTCCAAGTTAGACCCAAAAACAGTTCCTTGAGAATGGAAGCTTGTGTCAAGATGACACCTCGGTATTGTGGACCCTTTGAAATTTTGGACAGAGTGGGACCCGTAGCATATAGTCTAACACTTCCTCCCATAGTGAAGGCACATAATGTTTTCCATGTGTCATTACTGAAGAAATATGTACATGATTCTAATCATATAATTGATTGGTCTATGAATCAGGTGGAACCAAAGGGAGAATTCCTTCTAGAGCCACAATGTGGAATAGACAGGAAGGAAACCCCATTTAGGAACAAAACCATTGCACATGTCAAGGTGCAGTGGAAACATTTTGGTCCAGATGAAGCTACATGGGAAATGGAGGATGCCATGAAACATGCATACCCATTTTTGTTTACTTCTGTACATACAGAGTACATCGATAGGTAGAACATCGAGGACAATGTTCCTTTATGGGGGAGGGAATTGTAACACCCTTGTTTCCCCCAGCTTGTAAATATAACTATAACTTTCCTATAGACTATGGGCATACTGAATAGGTGTGGACATTGGAACTGATGAACATTTTTATCGTAAAAGGTAATGTAAATATATATGTATTTTCTTTTATTGAATAAAATGGATAGTGTTGCATAATCACTGAGGAGGGGGGGGGTTTGGAAAGATAAACCATGATGTTATGAGAGAGATGGTGAGGGGAACCAGAAATGGTTGAAATGACCCCCACCATAACAATACCTTACTAGATTTAAATCATTCATACCCAAAACAATCCCCTGACCTAGAAATGAATTACCCGTTAGGATAGTAGTTGGGAAACCTCCTCAAGAGTTAATGAGGATATGGGCATAGTACCCATCGTAGAAACTTCTTGACCTGACCACGAACTAGGGATTCGTACTCACACAATATTGTTGAGGAAGACAAGAAAATAAGGGAATTCATGGGAAAAGGGAGAATGAAGGAGAAGAGCCTGTGAAACTCTTCAGTTCTGAGTAGAACTGAACAACAAGCTCTCTCTATGTGCAAGAAGATTTTGGTAGCGTTTTTGGTCCAAGATGATAAACGAGGTTGCAGGAAGATGAGTGACTACGGAAGCACTCATTGCAGGCCCCCTTGATTGGTGAAAAGAAAACCAATTGCCAAGTTCTTGTGGGAGGAGGAGAGTAACCTCCGTCTCTGACTGCCACTGAACAAGAATGAAGAGTATCTCTCAGAGCATCATGGTCTAGCTAGGGGGTGGCCAAAGGTAAATCCGTTCAGGAGTGGTTGTTCCTACGGTTGGGTGGAAACATGCACCCCTCTCAGCAGTTGTTTCACAAATCTGGTTTCTTGATAAGTATTCTTATCTTTTGTATACTAGAATTGGAAATGATGGTTGAATGTTCATGTTTATTATTAGGCTTTACATTTTATGATTAAATTATAGAAATGCTTATGGTTATTCTTTGAACCCATGTTTTTGAATGGTTTATGGTTGTTTCCATGTAGTAGTAGGAGGACTAATAGACATAGGTATTCAAATGAACTTAAGAACTAGTTCATGGTTCCTGCATAGGTCAAATAATACCTTTTCCCTGTTTTAGAACTTAAGTCTGTGAATGGAAGGCGCGTCCTTCAAACCAGTCGACCAAGAGACCATGGGCTCATGCCCGCAACCTTAACCAATTCTTGGCCAAAAAATATGAGTGTAGCTTCTGGGACTCGATAAAGTCTCATATGACCGGGATCTTGGAACCTTTCACTAGGTCCGAAAGGAGCTAAGTTCTTCAGGACTCCGAGAGTTTGGAGCTCCGGGGTGGATGAACATTGCAATGTGAAAATGCACCAAAGGCGACCTGTTGGACTAGTAACTTGACAGTTGAGTGACAATTGGGTGGATGGAATCCCATGATTTATCCCTTCGTTAAACCCTGATCCACTTACTAGTCGCGAAGTAACGCGAACTGTAGATCCGACGGTACTTGGGAGTCTCCCTGACTGTTGGATCTATGCCTTCTATTTGAAATATTGGACATAATAGGGACAATTTCATACATGTTTGCATTGCCTACTTCCATGAATGTGCACAATGTATTTCATGTCTCTTTGCTGAAAAAGTAATCCTAACCATGTTACTGATTGGAATTTGATTCAGCTAGAACTAGAGGGACACTTTGAGGTCCATCCAATGCGCATATTGGACAGAAAAGTCAAAGTGCTCCAAAATCGAGTTATATAACTGGTAAAATTTCAATGGACTTGCTATGGTCTCGAAGATGCTACTTGGGAGCATGGAAATGCCATGCGGGCAGAGTACCCACAACGTTTTGAAGAATTTTGAAATTGTGATTTCTATTTTGTTTATGCACCGAGGAAAATGACAAAATAAGGGGGAGGGGAATGCAATACCTTGGTTTTGAGTCCCCAAATTAAATAATGTATTTTGTTATTTTATGAAAGGCCAAAGCGCCCAAACGATTAAAAAAGGCCAGAGAGCATAAGAAATGTAACACTTGATCATTATTAATAATAAAATACATCGATGGCTGATAGACGGACAATGAAAAGAGTTATAGAGGGATATGATTTCATGAGAGGGGGGATTAAGGGGATACTTATTCTTTTTACTCATAATAGATTTAATTGAGATAAGTGGTTACATGAGCGTCTTGGGGAAGACCATGTGATTCTTGATTTCCCAGTAAATATATAAACCCGTCTTTGGGTTGTTTGTGGGGTTGCATACACACACATTCTTCATTGTTCTCACTCTCTCCATTCACTACTCAATCATTCATTTTTCCCATTCATTCTGATCTTGGCTTGGGGGGGTGAGGGGGAAGGAGAAAATAAATTGTTGGAAAGAAAGCCATTGTTTTCCAACTGTAGAACGAGTGGTGTATTCCAACCATGAATTGATGCCTACATGTCTGAGATGCATTGGTATGTGCTGAATTTTATTCACAACTACGAGTCTTGAGAGTCCTAACATGGAGATTCTGGACCAGATGCACTGGATCCCTAGAAAGAAGTGGACAAATTGAGGGACTGAGTGGCAATGAAAGGGTTCCATTGTTTTTGGGTGGTGCAGGCTGGGGAGAAGAGGGTTGTTGTAGTTTGGATTATTGGGTGTGAGAAACCGTGAGATCCTAAGTGCCAACTAGTTTGGGGAAGTTGAGTGTCACCCTGGAACCTATCCTTGTGGATTCATAGCCCCGAATCAGGGGTGACCTGCTGTTGAAATTTTGAAAAACAATATCTATGGTTGGGTGGAACGACCTTGGTCTGCAGCCAATTGGTGATTGAAATTGTTTAAAATAAGTGCTCTCTGCCATGGTTTTCTCTGTTGCGTATTATTTATTATCTCTGAGATATGATGTGTTTATGCTATGTGTGTTTGTTGGTTATTGTTGTGCATGACATGTTAATATCTAGTTACAATTAGCATGAATCTTAATGAATGCATGTGTATATTTAATTATTCTTTATGTAATTAATGGATATAAAAATGCAAAATAGCCCAATAGGGAGAAATTAGAGGTACCCGGGAGGTAGGTACGGTTCAGATCAGAGTATGGAGGAAAGAATTTTGGGTTTGTTGACCTGGGTGTGTTACATGGAAACACGGTCCGCATTTACAGTATCATTGTATAATTAAACATGCATAATCAATTTTCTAACTCATATGTGAAATATCAGAAATGATTTATAAAAAATGTGTTGTTTTTTTTTTTTTCCGGCAATAATTTGTACCTGATCTCTCTACTTCGTTTTTACCAATCTTCCATGATTCTCACAGATCCACTCACACATCTATGCTCTATTTGAATGTCCAAGATTTGAACTCCTATGTTATGCTCAATCAAGTTTTGATTATTTATACATTAACCAGGGGAGTTTTTATTTAAGCGAGATGTTGGATTCTATACAATACATGTTCTAATGGTGAGTTCATCAATGAAGTGATTCTACTAAGTGACTGCTTAAAGAATTTTGGGAACGTTATCATATATTATGTTTTGATCAAGAGGGATCGCCAAACAATGCTTATTTAAGAATTAGAGGAATGAATTCCACTGGGAGAAGATAAGAACAACATTCATGTAACATCCCCACTATAACCCCTAGTTTAATTAATGCTTATGTAGATATAATATGTGGCTACAACCAAGCGATGTAATATGCAATTTGTATTTCCTTGTTTTATTAATAAAAATGTGATGCCAACTGCCAAGGGGACATGGAAAAGAGATGGGGGATGAATTAATGGCCAAGAGGGGGGAGTGTCTAGGATAATGGCCAAGAGGGGTCCAAGAGGGAATTTACCCATGTATATTGATTTAACCCATTTTCCTAAATTCGTTTTTTGTATATGAACCTTCCCATTTATGATTGAGTGTTCCCAAAGCCGATCATTGAATGTGTGTAAGAGGGTGGGTGTGAGTGGTCACATCCAAAATTTATTGGGCACATGGGGGTTGAGTACAATCAGCTTGGGAAAGAGTGTGAGTCAAGAAAGGAAAGCCAAAGAGGGGAAATTCGTATGGGTTGTGAGAACAATTTTAGTTAGTTGAGTTTTGTGCATGAGAGCAAGAGAGAAGAAAGATATAGAGCTGGAAGTTGAGGCATCCATGGAGGGAGAGTTCTAGAGAAAGTTGGAGTGTAAGTGGAATGAATTGGAGTTGAAAAAAAAATTGAAGAGCCAGGTTCTCAGGCCTGAAGAGTGAACTCCTGTGTGAATTGTATAAAAAAACAAGTGTTTGTTTTTAGTTTGCTGATAGTTTTCCTAGCAACATTTTTCCCTTTAGTTCCCAGTTGAGAGATTCCTATATGTCTATGCCAGAGAGACTGATAAACAAATGGGACGTCTGAGGGACTGATATTAGTGAAGGGGTTCATTCCTTGGGTTGGACATGTCAAGAGGAAGAGAGTTGGTGGAAAATTGGGATATCTGTAGGAGAATATTAGTTGGGTTGAGAGTTTTGTGAGTTGTGAGTGGACTGTGAGAGACCACCCTTATTTTGTGGATTGCTAGCCTTATCTCGAGGGTGAATGGTTGTTGATATTTGGAACAATCAGTCTATGGTTGGGTGGAATGTCTGTCCCAAGCAGTTGGTTGCACAACACTCGTGAAAATATTTTTTTTATCTTGCTGTTATGCTAAATTATGTCTTTAATTGTTGTGTATGAACTCTGTGTATTTGGAAGTGATTTATATGTTGTTGTGATGAGTTGCTTAGCTACATTTCATGTTGATTATTAACATGCTGTAGATGCTTCTATCTTTTAGTTCTAGACAACAACTAAATCTGTCCTAATTTGTAGCTATAAGTTACAAGAAATCAAATAACTATAAACAAATTAATTAGCTAGCTGAATTTTTCATTTTTAAAAGTATTATGTGTCGTAATGTCACTCAGATGTGTTGGTGGACATTACATTATGGTATCAGAGCTTCTGGTTCAAACACCATGCTTGTATGGGATAAGATGGCTACGAATTCATGGAATTCATAGTTGTATATTTTGTCTGTGACCAATTTGGGGGAAGAACATAGATTTTAGAGAGAAATCCCCAATTTCTGTGAGATAAATCTGAGTTTTAATGACTTCATACGGTTTGCGAGGGTTAATGGAGTAGAGCGGTGAAGTTGCAGATCGAAATTTGACTTGGAATGGTCAAAATTGGAGTTTTAAAGGCCGCCTGTAGAGTTACAGGTAGTTTGGAGAGTTGACGTCCGAGATCATGTTTGATCGCATGATTGACGATCGTGATTCATCATGATAAATTCAAAAATTCCTAAGGATTTGGGATTCAACCATTTGAGAGGTTGATGGAATCAACGACCAGGATTAAATCATGGGTTGTGAAAGGGAGCCAAAGAATTTTTTCTTGTCCAAGTGACCTCTGGCTCAAGTCCACGAACTTAACCAAATCTTGGATAAGATTTAAGAGTTTATCCCTCTGGGGCTTGTCAAAGTTCCATATGACCAGGGTATTGGAACCCCGCACTACGCTCAAAGGGAGCTAAGCCTTCTAAGTTTTGGGACTTCGAAGGTCCATAGATTCAGGATGTTATAACTTCACAACACTCTAATCGTATCAAAGGCAACCTATTGACACGATTACCAGAGAGTTTGAATGACAACTGGCGGTTTTTTATCTGCTATCGTGGAATCTACCTTATCGTTAAACCATGACCAACTTTTCAGTCGTGAAGTAACGTGAGATATAGATCTAAGGATCTTCAGAATCCTTCCTAAATTTTGGATATACACCACAGTCAAGTTTGGTGTTGACTCACCGCGGGAGTGAAAAGGCATCACACGGTCGAAAATCCTCAAATGTCGAAGTCGCGAAGTGACGTCGGCCATATATCTAAGGATCCTTCTAGACCCTTCTCGACTGTTAGATCGATCATAGTGGAAGGATAGGGTAGATTGAGCATAGTGGAAGGATAGGGTAAGTGATACCTTTAAATGACATCAAGTAGTCATTCCTACTTTATGACCTTTCCGGTAGGTAAACTTTCGAGACTTGAATGGGTTAAGACCTATAAGGGACATGGAGTCACAAAGTAATGTGAGCCCTAGATCCAAGGATCCTTTGAGACCCTTCATGACTATTAGATGTGAGTTATAGTCATTCGACGTTGACCCAATCCAGGCGTGAAAAAGTTTGGAATGAACAGAATCCCCGAACACTGAAATCGTGAATCAACGTGAGCCGTTGATCTAGGGATCCTTTAGGATCTCTCTCAACTGTTAGATCAGATATAATGGAAGGATAGAGTAAGATATATTGTTAACCGTCATATTGATGGGAGGCATTCAGGAGCAATGTGGACCATAGATCAAGGATCTGTTGGGATCTTTTCTCAATTGTTCGATCAACTAGTGGGAGGACAACGTAATTACTTCGATGAATACTTACTCTAGGAAATGTAAGGTACAAGGGGTAAGAATATCCCAAAGACTGAAGGATGGAATATGTGGCAAGGAATTCCAGAACTTTGGAACTTCAGGACTTCGAGAGATTTGACGTGTTGATGCACACACCAAATGCCGAAGTACCGAAGGCCAGAGTATGTGGCTTCTAGAGCTTAGGAACTCTAGGAGATTTGAAGATATATGAATATGCATTAAACGTCGAAGTTTCAAAGTTCTAAAGGCCATAGTACGTGGCGAGGAACTTTCAAACTCCAAAACTTCGAGACTCCGGGAGATTCGAGGGTATAGGAGGATGTGTTAAATGCTGAAGCGCTGAAACACCAAAGCATCAAAGAGCCGAAATTTTCCCTCGCTGAAGTGTCCAACTTTGAAAGATTGTGAAGTAAAGAACAACCCCAGCCGTCCATCACAACTAATGATTAAGCTAGATATGTCGATCATCAAGGCTTGGAGGTGACCAGGATTCACCGGAGTTGTGGGAAGTGGAGATCAAACCATCCATCAAGGACATAGATCAATGAAGGAGAGCGAAAGTGCATTTGAATTTGTAAAGACATTAATTATCAAGAGGTCATGTGATTTGGTCAGGACCTTCAGATAACTTGACTACGTGTCGCCATAGGATCTATGTGTGCAATGAGGTAGGATTTAACAAGTGGTCATGTTGGATCGCGTGGATTTTAGATCTTGATGATTGATTAAGTCGTGAACGTTGATGAAAACGTTCGAGGAGTACGAATTAGTGTAGGACCCTTGCGAAGTCTAAACCTTGTGTTAGCTGTGGACAATCTCAATCGTCATATCTAAGGGTGGATCGATCCCCACCATAGATTTTGGAGCGAGAGGATAATTCGGGACTTCGGGGCTTTGGAGATGTAGTAGACATGCACAAGAGCGATGAAGGGGCCAAAGGCTCGATATTCGTGAAGACCAGGAGATAATCCCTGCAAAGCACAATGAAATCTTCGTCAGGGGATGACAAGCCAGGTCACTTCTGTGCCATGTCATATGGCCTAAGATATGTGAATCTATGTGGATGCCATGTGGCGAAAGGGATGGCCATTGGCCAAATATGCCCCAAAGAAAAACTTTGAAAGGATATAAATTTTAAACCCCAGCTCGGATTTAAAAAAGAAAATAGTCGTTCGAAAGGTATTGAGGAGTAGAAGACATCTATCAACCTAAATTTTTTATTGGGAAATCAAATTTCTCAGAAATTATTAAATAGATTTCTGTAGCAGTAAAAACAATGGGATTGCAACATGTAGTTGCTATAATTTTTCACTCAAAATTTAGATTAAGGCATGAGTACAATCGTTGGGAAGTTGTTTCAGGGAGGAATGCATCAAGAAAATCAAAATTTTGAATTGGTGCAATATGTCCTTCATAAATTGATGAAGAGATAACATGTATCCTATATGATGAAATTCTTTATGATGTGCATATTTCTAACAATAATTATTATATGCACATTTCTTGCAGACTTAGAGGCACCGAAAGAAACTTTAGATCTTATATGAGGACTGGAGTTATGGAAGATTTTCAAATATCTTACAACCATGAGGAAGATATTAGAGGTTTGCATATCAACATGGGGAATGCTGAGACAAAGTCAAATGGAAGAAGATATAGGAAAGACCCTATTTCTATGAGAAGTCTGCATAGGGATTCGCATAGCTACAGGGATGATAATAAAAGGATTATGAAGGCTCAAGAAGATATACTTTAGAGCTTAAATATGTTGCATAGGCAAGTCAACAAGGATTTTGGCACCACGAAAGAAGCTAGTGCTAGACAAGTATCAACATCTAGATCCCATAGCAAAAGGGATGATCATGGAAATGATAGGAAGTCAAGAAGTATGAGCAGGCACCATCATTCTCCAAGGAAGTCCAATAGAAGAAATCATGCAAGCTTGGGGTCAGGGAGCAACCCAAGTGTGTCTCCTATTTGGAGGAAAAGAAGAAGGCTTGAGGCAACCATATTACAAGGTGAACTCAGGAAAATTGAGCCACCTACTTTAAATGGCAAGCACGAGAAAGGAGAAGAGGTAGAGGCCTGGAGGTTGGAAATGAAGAAGTATTTCCAACTGCATGATTACCCATATCGGGTAGAAGCCATAAATTCCACCTACCACTTGCAAGGGAATGAAACCATGTGGTGGGATCAACTTAAGCAAGTCAAGAACCTCGATTAGAAAATGATCTCATGGAGGAAGTTCAAAGGATATTTCCAAGAGAAATATTTGTCTGAGCATTACTATGAGAGAAAGATGAAAGAGTTATTTGAACTCAAGTTGGGAACCATGAAAATGGAGGAATATGAGATGTGGTTCTTTGAATTGTTGAAGTATGTTGACTTCATCAAGAATGAGAAGGTCAAAATCCAAAGGTTTGTAAGTGGGTTACCCTCCTTCTGTAATGACAAGATTCAATATGATAACCCCAAGACCTTGGAAGAAACCATAAGGAGAGCAATGAAAATTTATGAGCAAAGCAAAGGAATGCCAATTTTACAAAAGGCTTGGAATGACAAGATGAAAGGGAAAAAAGGATCAAAGGCAAAAAGGTTTAAAACCACCCTTTTTCATAAATAAATCTTGAGTAAATAAAAAAGGCCAAGCATCCCAAAATCAAAAAAAGAATGCAGAGTCATTTGGGAAAAGGACAAGGAAACAACATGTTCAAAGTTGGGGATGTGAGGGGAATCACTTATATAGGCATTGCCCTCATAAAGGACAAATAATGAGGACTGTACACAAAATTCAGGAGGGTGAAACAATGAAAGACATGGGAGGAAACATGCCAAGGATTTATGTATCCTTGGACAACAAGCGAGAATAATATCAATCCCCCATGATCGAAGTGGAAGGTAAGATTGATAACCAAACCATAGGAATTTTAATTGATTTTGGAGCTAGCCATAGTTACATAAATGCTAACATTGTTGAAATATTTCACTTGCAAAGAAGTAAGCACAAGAAATCTTGGTTAGTTCAGTTATCCACGGGGGCTAAGATAAAGATCAATGAGTTGGTTAAAGATTGTCAAATAAACATGAATGGACTCAACGTGAAGGTAGATGTAAACACCATATCGTTGGGTTCATATGATTGTCTAATTGGAATGGACTAGTTGGAGAAACATCATGTTGTCCTAGATTGTTACCATAAGATAATCACATGTCTTGATGAGAAAGGGCATCAAGGCAGAATTCAAGGCATTCCAAATGTTGTAGCTATTAGAGAGATTTCAACTATGCAGTTGAAGAAGAGCTTCAGGAAGGGATGCCAAATGTTTGCAACCCATATGGAGGAGGAAACCAAAGATAAAGTATAAAAAATTGAATACCATTCGGTCTTGAGGGATTTGAAGATGTTTTTAGAGAAATTCTAAGATTGCCACCAAAGAGAGACATTGATTTCTCTATTGATTTGGTGCCATGAGCTGCCCTAATGTCTAGGACACCATACAAAATAGGTACACCATAATTGAAGGAATTACAAATGCAGCTTCAAGAGTTGTTAAAAAATGGGTATATATGCCCAAGTGTGTCACCTTGGGGAGCTCCGATTCTTTTTGTGAAGAAGAAGGATGGAACCTTAAGCTGTGTATTGATTTAGGACAACTTAATAAGGTTACCATAAATAATAAGTATCCTTTTTCCATAATCGATGATTTGTTTGATCAACAGAAAGGTGCAAGAATATTTTCCAAGATTGACGTGAGATCATGTTATGATCAAGTAAGGATAAAGGAAGAAGACATCAACAAGACAACATTTAGGACAAGATATGGGAACTGTGAATTCACGGTAGTTCCATTTGGTCTATCAAATGCCCCAACATTTTTTACGTATCTGATGAATGGAGTGTTCAAGTAATACCTGGAAAAGTTTGTGATTTTGTTCCTAGATGATATCCTCATCTATTTTCAATCAAAAGAGGAACATGAGCAACATTTAAGAATGGTTTTGCAAGTTTTAAGAGATCATCGATGATATGCTAAGCTAAGTAAGTGCATCTTTTATCAAAAGAAGATTCACTACTTGGGGCATATAATATCATCAACAGGGATAGAAGTTGATCATGAGAAGATATAGGCCATCAGAGGATGGATAACACCGAATAATGTGACATAGGTCATATCATTCATGGGTTTTGACAGTTATTACCAAAGATTCATAAAAGGGTTCTCAAAGTTTGCAAGTCCAATCACTTCTTTGCAAAAGAAGGGAGTGAAGCTCGAATGGAATTTTGAGTGTGAAGAGAGTTTTCAATAGTTGAAGGGAATATTGACAAGTGCGCCAATATAAGATTACAGATCCAAACAAAGATTTTGTTGTGTGCACCGATGCATGCAAATAAGGACTCGGTGGAATTCTTAGTCAAAAGGACCATGTGGTATGCTATGAGTCTATAAAATTAAAATATCATGGGAGGAATTATGCTACCCATGACTTAGAGTTAGCAACAATTGTACATGCATTGAAAATGTGGAGGCATTACCTTATGGGTAAGAAATTTGAGCTAAGGACAAACCACTGTGGTCTGAAGCATTTGTTTGGACAACCAACACTAAATGCTAGGCAAACTAGATGGATGGAATTTCTGAGTGAATATGACTTCGAAATTAAACACATAAAGGGAAATGAAAATCAAGTGGCTAGCGCACTTAGCAGGAGAGCTCACGAAGTGCATATTGAAGCCATTATCATGTATGGGACATCTAAAAGATAAAATTGTTGCAAAAATAAATTTAGATAAGAATAATTTAAAAATAAAATAGACATTACAACAAGGTAATTTTCAGCAGAAATTTAATTATTATGAGTTGAAAGAAGATGGAATTCCCATGTACATGGGTAAGGTGTATTTGCTGAATTCTAGGGAGCTGAAAAATGCAGTGCCGAAGGAGATGCACAATGTGCTATATGTCGGGCACCCAAGATATCATAAGACAATTGCAGTAGTAAGAAGCCAATATTTTTGGCTAGGAATGAAGAAGGAAGTGGTTAATTACATAGCCAGATGTCTAGAATGCCAAAAGGTAAAGACATACCATAGACACTCAACATGTTTGCTGCAACCATTGCCCATTCCGTAATGGAAGTGGGAAGTAGTTACAATTGATTTTATTACTAAGCTTCCTATAACAGTGAAATAACATGATTCCATCATGGTGGTGGTGGATAAATTAACTAAATCAATACATTTCATTACAGTAAAGACTACACACAAGACATCAAATATTGCAGAAATTTACATGAAAGAAGTTGCTAGGCTACATGGAGTGCCCAAGGCAATAGTTTCAGACATAGATCCAAAGTTTACTTCCAATTTGTGGAAGGGTTTGTTCAAGGGCTTTGGGACATATTTAAATCTTAGTACAACATATTATCTAGAGTCAGATGGGAAAATAGAAAGGGCTAACAAGATAATTGAGGACATGCTTATAATGTATGTGATGGATCAACCATCAAAGTGGGAAAATTATATTCATTTAGTTGAATTTTCCTACAACAATGGGTATCGGGCCTTATTGAAAATGAATCCATTTGAGGCATTGTATGGCAGAAAATGTAACACACCAATGAGTTGGGATAATCCAGTAGATAGTGCAATTGTTGGGCCATAATTGTTAAAAGAAATGGAAGATCAGATGGAAAAGATAAAGCAGAATTTGAAGGTTGCCTAGGATAGGCAAAAAAGTTATGCACACAGGAACATAGTTTTTAGAGTTTTCAAAGTGGGAGAATATGTTTTTTTGAAAGTGAATGCAAAGAGAAGTTCGCTAAGATTAGGAAGCTGCCCAAAGTTGGAAGCAAGATATTGTGGGCCTTTTGAAATATTAGAAAAGATAGGCCCAGTTACATACATGTTAGATTTTCCTGCATCCATCAGAGTACATAATGTGTTTCATGTGTCATTGTTAAAGAAATATGTGCCTGATCCTAACCACGTAATTGATTGGAATGTAATCGAGGTGGAGCACGAAGGGGATTTCCTGGTGGAACTAGTACGCATCATGGACTGGAAAGTCAAAGTGATAAGGAACAAAGCCATAGGCCTAGTAAAGTTTCAATGGAACTAATACGGTCCTGAAGATGCTACATGGGAGAATGAATAAAACATGCAGGAATAATACTCGCAAAGTTTTGACATTTTTGAAGAAAACACAATGCAAGACTTCATTTTGAGCAGCTAAAATTTTGAAACCACATCTCATATTACTGGCCAACTGTGTTGGGGACCTTGATAAAAGAATGGATCATTCATTGGGTTATCCTTGATAAACATATGGTACAGTCCTTGGGTTATTCTTGATAAACAAATGGTGCCTTCCTTGGGTCGACGAGTTGAGAGGAACATGAGATTTTGGTTGGAGTTGTTGCTAGAATCATTAAATTGCAAAATTTTATTTCTAAGTATTGTGATGTAAATTTTCATATATGTATATCGACATAAAGTGCAGCGATGATGGCCCACAATTGTAGGGGAGGGGGAATGTAACATCTCCACTATAATCCCCAGTTTAATTAGTTCTTATGTAGATATAATATGTGGCTATGACCAAACGATGTAATATGAAAATTGTATTTCCTAGCTTTATTAATAAAAATGTGATGCCAACTACCAAGGGGACATGGAAAAGTGGTGGGAGCTGAATTAATCCACAAGAGGGGGGAGTGTCTAGGATAATGGCCAAGAGGGGTCCAAGGGGGGAATTTATCCATGCATATTGATTTAACCCATTTTCCTAAATCCAATTTTTTTATATGAACCTTCCCATTTCTGATTGAGTGTTCCTAAAGCCAATCATTGAATACATGTAAGAGGGTGGGTGTGAGTGGTCACATCCCAAATTTATTGGGCACATGGGGGTTGAGTACAATCGGCTTGGGAAGAGTGTGAGTCAAGAAAGGAAATCCAAAGAGAGGAAATTCATATGGGTTGGGAGAGCAGTTTTAGTTAGTCGAATTTTGTGCATGAGAGCGACAAACAGAGCTGGAAGCTGAGGCAACCATGGAGGGAGAATTCTAGAGAAAGATGGAGCGTAAGTGGAGCAAATTGGATCTAGAAAAAAAACTGAAGAGCCAATTTTTTAGGACTGAAGAGTGAAATCTCGTGTGAGTTGCACTAAAACAACAAGTGTTTGTTGTTGGTTTACTGATAGTTTTCCTAGATGATTTTTCCATATAGACCCTAATAAACGAATGGGATGCCTGAGGGTCTGAGATCAGTGAAGGGGTGCATTCGTTGGGTTGGACAGGTCAAGAGGAAGAGAGCTGGTGGAAAATCGGGATAGTTGTAGGAGAATATCAGTTGGGTTGAGAGTTTTATGAGCTGTGAGTAGAGTGTGAGAGACCACCCTCCTTTGGTGGATTGCTAGCCTCAACTCGAGGGTGTTTGGCTATTGATATTTGTAACAATCAGTCTATTATTGGGTGGAACATCTGTCCCAAGTAGATGGTTGCACAACTATTGTGAAAAGATACATGTTTTATCTTGTTGTTATGTTAAATTATGTCTTTAATTGTTGTGTATGAACTCTGTGTATTTGGAAGTGATTTATATGATGTTGTGATGAGTTGTTTATCTGCATTTCATGTTGATTATTATCATGTTGTAGATGCTTCTATTTTTTGGTTCTGGACAACATCTAAGTCTGTCCTAATTTGTAGCTGTAAGTTACATGAAATCAACTAACTGTAAACGAATTAATTAGCTAGCTGAATTTTTTGTTTTTAAGAGTATTCCACATCCTAATTTCACTTAGATGGGCTTAGATGGGCTAGGGGACGTTACAATTCAAATGGATTATGCCTTCAACCCATACTCTTGGAAATTTATTTTAAAGTTTGTGTTCATGGTTCAACTAAAATTTGAGACACAAATTGTAGTATTCTTTCCAAAACCTTAAGTATGAATAAAGGATGACGTCTGCTTGTGGACTAGACTAATCCACCGACCTACTTGTAATTATACTTTTGAGTGGTGGTAGAAATTTGAAATGTGATCTTCACAACTACACCCCTAAATTCAACCTTTCCACTTAGGATTGAAACAAGTGACGTAGGTTTGTGAAGCATTTCCTTTGGATCTTGGGAAAACATCTCTTGCGACAATTCTAAATGATTAAAGAATATTTTCACTTATAATTTTACATATAGCTTGTTCATAGGTCAGAAAGAACAAGATTTGCTAGCATGTTTTTTTGCATTGGTTATTAAGAAAAAATATAACATATTTTCTGCATTAGTTATTAAGAAAACTACTATATTGCTTTGATGCAACTTGGGATAAGGTTTATATAGCCTTTTGGCCATTTTCCTATTGTAGTTGATTGTTTATATGGGTTTTATGGATTGACACCTATTTCTCTCTATTTTGACAAGGTTGGACTCTCTGCATGTGGGCATGAGACAACATTCAGACTATTAAAGGAACATTTAAGCAAGGTGCTAAAATTGATATTCACAAAAGCAATAAGAAAGGTAATCTACCATCTTCACAAAAGTAGTAAGAAATATTCAACATTTTTGGTATTGATATTTGCAAATAAAAATAAAACATATGACTTGGCTGGGCTATTATTAGTATTATTGGTTTTTCTTTACCAATTTTAGGCTTGTATCTTTCCTTGCATTCACAGAGTTGATGTGATTGCTAGATGGGCATGTTATCCTGGGATGCATGCAGTGTAACATCCCCACAATAATCCCCAGTTTAATTAATGCTTATGTAGATATAATGTGTGGCTACGACCAAAGCGATGTAATATGTGAATTGCATTTCTATGTTTTGATAATAAAAAGTGATGCTTTCTGTTAAGGGGACATGGAAAAGAGATGAGGGCTGGATTAATCCACAAGAGTGGGGAGGGTCTAGGATAATGGCCAAGAGGGGTCCAAGGGGGGAATTACCCATGTATATTAATTCAACCCATTTTCTTAAAATTGCTATTTGTATATGAACCTTCCAATTTATGATTGAGTGTTCCCAAATCCAATCATTGAATACATGTAAGAGGGTGGGTGTGAGTAGTCACATACCATAGTTATTGGGAACATGGGTTTTGAGTACAATCAACTTGGGGAAGAGTGCGAGTCAAAAAAGACAAGCCAAAGAGAGGAAATTCGTATGGGTTGGGATAACAATTTTACACATGGATTTTTTGTGCATGAGGAGCAAGTAGAGAGAAAGAAAGAGAGCTTGGAGTTGGTGCATAAATGGAGGGCGAATTCTAGAGAAATATGGAGGGTATTAGAGCATATTTGGAGCTAGAAATTCAAGAGCCATGTTGTCAGGCATGAAGAGTGAACTCCTGGGCGAGTTGCACTGTGAAAACAAGTGTTTGGTGTTGGTTTGTTGGGTAGTTTTCCTAGCAATAGGTTCCCTTGAGTTCCCAACTGAGAGATTCCTAGTTACCTATGCCAGAGAGATCTTGATATACAAACAAGATGCCTGAGGGACTGAGATAAGTGAAGGGGTACATTCCTTGGGTTGGGCAGGTCAAGAGGAAGATAACTGGTGGAAAATCGAGATAGTTGTAGGAAGATATCAGTGGGTTGTGAGTTTTATGAGCTGTTAGTGGACCATGAGATACCACCCTCTTTTGTGGATTACTAGCCTCACCTCAGGGGTGATTTTCTGTTGAGATATGGAACAACAAGTCTATGGTTGGGTGGAACGTCCATCCCAAGTAGCTGGTTGCACAAAAAAATTAAAAGATAAGTGTTTTATCTTATTGTTGAGTTATTTCATGAGTTTATTTGTTGCGCATGAACTCTGTATATTTGAGAATGATTTATATGTTGTTGTGTGAATTAGTAAGCTGCATTCATGTTATTTTGATATGTTGTAGATGCATCTATTTTATGGTTATAGACAATAGCTAAATCTTTTTTAATTCATAAATGAAAGCTACAAGAAATTAATTGACTGTAAATGAATTAAATTAGTTATCATAAATTTCTTTTTTACATGTATTCCACACTGTAATGTCCCTTGATTGGGTTGTGGAGCTCGATTATCTTCTTGATTAGGAATCTTTGTTTTCAGCCGTGTTTATACCCCATGAATATTTACACCCCAAAAGAATGTACTCTCATCCATGTTGGGGGGGGGGGGGGGGNGGTTCGGGGGCAAAGCTCCCGAAGGAAAAATTTCCTTGTAAATGTATATTTTAATTTCATAGTAAATCTGGACCATTCATTATAAAGTCGTTAATCTGAAGGTAGAAGTTATGTTAGGATTTTTCCCCTAGAAGGCAACCCTCTTTTATGAGGGAAATTTATTGCAACTATGGATTATGGTGATATTGTATTCAGAGTGAGGAGACTATGAGAGAAAGAAGAGGAAGTTACAACAGGTTTGTTGTAGGTTGTATCCCTTCATTTGCTGGATAATAATAAAGGAAGGACCTAACAATTTCTCTGGTGGATGTAGCCCACACTGGGTGAACCACATATATCTCTGTCTCTATTGTATTTTGTATCTTCTTTGTTTTATTTCCACATTTGTTTTATTTTATTGCTCTGCAATCCTATTTTTATAACAAATGGTATCAAAGCGAAAGGTAACTCGCAGGAAAAGAGGGTTCCTGGTTCGACTGAGAGCAATGGCGGAAGATGAAAAGTTTAGGGTCGAGAAATTTAACAACCAAAACTAACAGTTATGGAAGATGCAGATGAAAGATTATTTATATTAGAAGTATCTATTCTTACCATTGGGTGGAATAACAAAGAATATGATGGCCATGAAGGACGAAGAATGGGAGGTTCTTGATAGAAAGGCATTAGGAACAATACGGCTGAGCTTGGCAGCATTGGTGACTTTCAATATTTCGAAAGAAAAGAAAATGAAGGAGCTAATGGATGCATTGGCTAAACTGTATGAAAAACCCTCAATGTCCAATAAGGTATTTCTAATGAGGAGATTATTTAATATGAAGATGTCAAAGGGTGGGTCTGTTGCATATCATTTAAATGAATTTAATATGGTTACTAATCAACTAAGTTCTATAAAAGTGGACTTTGATGATGAGGTCAGGGCTCTTCTAATCTTGTGCTTATTGCCAGAAAGATGGAGTTGCTTGGTCATGGCTGTAAGTAACTCTGTCTCTGGTTCAAATACTTTAAAATTTGATGATTTTTTTGGTGTTATCCTTAGCAAGGAAATGCGATGGAAAAACACAGGTGATACATCGGGTAATGCATTGAACATGGAGAACAGGGGAAGACACAAGGATAGAGGAAAGGGCTCAGGGAACCACGAGAATTCTAGGAAGAGCAAATCCAAATCTTGATTTGGAAATATATAGTGCTGGAATTGTGGGAAGAAAGGACATCTGAAGAAAGACTGCAGAGCTCCAAAGAAATAAAGAGATGAACAACAGGAGACAAATCAAGAAGCAAATGTAACAGGTGATGTGTTACAAGATTCTTTGATTCTTTCTGTAGATAATATTTCTAAGTCTCGGGTAATAGATTCAGGGGCTTCATTTCTTGCCACACCCTATATGAAACATTTTCTAGATTATGTTCAAGGTGATTTTGGACAGGTTCATTTGGGTGATGATGCACCATGCAAAATTGATGGAATGGGAAAGGTAAAATTAAAACAAAGCAATGGAAACCAATGGTTGTTGAAAGAGGTAAGACATGTTCAAGATCTAAGAAAAAATCTAATTTCAACAGAGTAGTTGGCAAGTGAAGGTTGTATATCCATATTTACAGATAAGGTATGGGAGGTCACCAAAGGATCATTGGTGATAGAAAAAGGGGAGAAGGTAAGTACATTGTATTTATGTACTGATAATACTAACTCTTCTACCTCTTTAGCTTCTATAGGAGTGGATACAACACTGTGGCATCATAGGCTTGGACACATGAGTAATAAGGGGATGCAAATACTTTACAAAATAAAAAAAATTCCAGATCTTAAACAAATTGATTTGGATTTCTGTGAGCATTGTGTTTATGGAAAACATATGAGAGTCAGATTTCTCAGAGTCGGAAAAGAAAAAGAAGAGTGAAAGGTTAGAGCTTGTGCATAAATATGCATGGGGACCAACTTAGGTATCATCTCTTGGTGGCTCTCGTTATTATGTTACTTTTATTGATGATAAAACTAGAAAATGGTGTGTCAAAAAGGATGAACATGACAATCATGGAGCGTGCAAGGAGTATGAGATTGCATGCTGGTTCGCCCTTACAGTTTTGGGAAGATAATGTAGATATTGTTGTTTACTTAATAAACAGAGGACCTTCAATCTCTTTGGATGGTAAAATTTCAGAGGAGGCATGGATAGGTAAAAAGGTAAACTATTCTTTTTTGAAGACTTTCGGTTGTGAATCATTTGTCCATATTGATAAAGAAAATAGAACAAAGCTTGAGGCAAAATCCAAGAAGTGTATCTTTATTGGATACGATGTTGATGATTTTGGTTATCTCTTATGGGATTATGAAAATAAAAAAAATCATTAGGAGTATAGATGTCATATTCAATGAGAAGGTTATGTCTAGAGATCAACTGTTGGGAAAGAAACAGGAAAAAGAAAAACTAGAATACACAGTGCTTGATGAGATCACTGAAAAAGAAATTCCAAAGGTACCAAAAAATCATAATGTACAACAACATGATCAGCATGTACCTCAAACTCCTGCAAGTGTTGTTATAAGATCTACCAAGTTAAGTATACCCCCTAAATGATACTCTCCTTCATTGTATTATTTATTATTGGTTGATTCTGGTGAATAGAATGTTATGAAGAGGCAATCCAGGGAGACACCAAAAAGAAGTGGGAGCAAGGAATGAAAGAGGAAATGGATTCCTTGGTAAATAACCAAACTTGGGACTTGGTTCAGTTTCCTACAGGAAAACATTGCAAAATAAATGGGTTTACAAGTTGAAGGAAGAATATAGAGAAAAAAAGAGGTATAAGGCTAGACTTGTTGTAAAGGGGTTTGCACAAAATAAAGGTATATATTTTGATGAAATATTTTCTCCTGTTATTAAAATGACTTAAATTAGGACTATTTTAAGTCTTGTGGTAGTAGAAGATTTACATCTTGAATAACTAGATGTAAAAACAACTTTTATCCATGGGGATTTGGAGGAAGATATTTATATGCAGCAACCACATGGGTATGAGGTCAAAGGGAAGGAAAATTTGGTATGCAGGTTGAAGAAAAGATTGTATGGCCTAAAGCAAGCTCTAAGGCAGTGGTATTTGAATTTTGACAGGTTTATGACAGAACAAGGTTATAATAGATGTCATTCTGATCACTGTGTTTATTTTAAAAGGCTAGAAAATGGAAGTTATATTATCTTGCTATTGTATGTAGATGGCATGCTTGTTGCATGGTCTAATATGCAGGATATAAATATGCTAAACAATAAATTATCTAATTCATTTGCAATGAAGGATTTGGGTGCTGCAAAGAAAATCCTTGGTATGAGGATAACAAGAGATAGGAAAAATCGCAAATTAACATTGTCTCGGTGTGATTACATAAAGAAGGTGTTGGAGAGGTTTAGAATGCAGAATGCAAAACCAATTAGTACACCTTTGGCCAACCATTTCAAATTAACTAAGGAAATGTGTCCCAAGACATATGATGATATAGAATACATGTCCAGGGTCCCTTATTCATCAGCAGTTGGAAGCTTGATGTATGCGATGGTTTGCACAAGACCAAATATTGCACATGTAGTGGGAGTTGTGAGAAGGTATATGGACAATCCAGGTAAATAACATTGGGAGGAAGTAAAGTGGATTCTTAGGTATTTGAGAGGTATTGATACTCATGCATTATGTTTTGGAGGTTTAGACATTGTTCTACAGGGATGTGTTGATTCTGATATGGCAGGTGATAAAGATAGAAGGAGGAGTACCACAGGGTATGTTTTTACTATAGGTGGAACAACAATAAGTTGGATTTCGAAAATGAAAAAGGTTGTTTCACTTTCAACAACAGAGGCAAAGTATGTTGCTGCTACAGAGGCTAGTAAAGAGATGATTTGGTTACAGAGGTTTATGGAGGAATTGAGAAAGAAGTAGGAGAATAGAAGGTTGTATTGTGACAGTGAGAGTTCCATTCATTTTGCAAATAAATCAACCTTCCATTCGAAGACTAAACAAAAAATATACAACTCAAGTACCATTTCATATGATTTGTCTTGGAAGATGGACATTTGAAGTTGGAAAAGATACACACTGACCAGATTCCTGCAGACATGTTAACAAAGGGAATAACTAGGGAGAAACTGAGTTCCTGCTCAATTTTAGTTGGTCTTCAAGCATGAACATGAAGATGGGAAATTTGTCAGGTCCAATAAGGATCATAGTCTAGCATATACAACAACGATGGAGTTGTTGAGATCAGTCTCCAAGTGGGAGATTGTTGGTTGTGGAGCTTGATTATCTTCTTGAATAGGGGTCTTTGTTTGCAGCCGTGTTTATACCCCATGAAGACTTTACACCCCAGAAGAATGTACTCTCATCCACGCGGTGGAGTGCAGGGGGGGTTACCTCCCCTGCGGGGTCTGGGGGAAATCAAGCCCCCGAAGGAAAAATTGTCTTGTAAATGTATATTGTAATTTCATAGTAAATCTAGACCATTCATTATAAGGTCACATATCTGACAGTAGAAGTTATGTAAGGGTTTTTTCCCTAGAGGGCAACCCTCTTTTATGAGGGAAATGCATTGCGGCTATGGATTATGGTGAATATTGTATTCTAAGTGAGGATGTTGTGAGAGAAATAAGAGGAGGTTACAACGGGTTTGTTGTAGGTTGTATCCCTTCATTTGCTGGATAATAATAAAGGAAGGACCTGACAATTTTTCTGGTGGACGTAGCCCAAATTGGGTGAACCACGTATATTTATGTCTCTATTGTATTGTGTATCTTTTTTTTTTTTTTTTTTTTTTNTTTTCTGCATTTGTTTTATTTTATTGCTCTGTGATCCTGTTTTTCTTACATGTTGGGGGATGTTATATGTATAATGTGGAGAGAAAACCCTTTTATCATCATGATAACCCATTATTACAAAAATAAAGTGTTATAAAAAACAACGCGATCAATGTGTACATCAACTAGAATAAAAATAATATAAGATATTAATTATTTGATGATTAAGTTGATTCAAAGAGTACTAGATATCAAATAAGGTCGACACTTAACAGATGGGGTTGTATAAGAAGTGGCTTTGCCTACTTATACTACAAACAAAAATGTCTAAACCTACAAAAACATATATAGACCATTAGATAAGAAGGAAACCAACATCTAGATTGCTTATTGAGACACACCAGCCCTAGAAAAGATGTAGAGGATCTAGTTGGATCACGTTGGACTCCTACAAAAATGTATATGCACCATTATATAAGAAGGAAACCAACATCTAGTTTTCTTATTGAGATACACCAACACTAGAAAATATGTAGAGGATCTAGTTGAATCTCATTGGAATCCTACAAGAACGTATATGGACCATTATATAAGAAGGAAACCGACATCTAGATTGCTTATTAAGATACATCAGACCTATTAAATATGCAGAGGATCTAGTTGAATCACATTGGACTCATTCAAGGGTGCCATTCCCCTCCTGACTCTTTGATGTATAGTTATTTTTTTGACAATGAATTATGGGATGAAATATTGTTCCAACGACATAGTTCTCCTTGTGCTATCATAATAATACAATAAAGTGTTTAAACAAGGTTTAATTAGGTTCGATGGAGTCATACTTATTGAGATTATTTGAAAAATACATGCTGCCAATCTAAATTTGTAGAGTTCATCCCTAGTGGAAGTTTCCTCAACAACTTAGTGACATGTTTAGAAGATATGCATGATATCACTTATTTTTCAAAAGCCAACTCAACACAAAATTTTCCTAGATATAAAGGACTTGCTTGCTTGCCTTTCACCACAATACTTGATTGCACAACATAGAATTGAAATGATACACTACAAAGTTGTGAATCAATGAAAATATAGCTTGATAAGCAAAGATCCTTATATCAATGATGCAATTACCAACAAAGTAACATTCAATCCATCTCTTATAGCTTCCAATTTTGCTAGAATCAATTATTTTTCATTAATAATGTTTAGTTCAACTCTTAATGTCTAGTCTTGATTGTCTAGTCTCAATGAATTCATCTTTAGTTCATTAACAACATTTAGTTCATCTTAAACATGCAGTTTTGATAGCTCCAATGTAAAGTTTAGTTTAGCCTTAAAATATCGATGCTTAAACTTCCAATCTCTTTACCATCACATTTCATTAACATAATGATCTAGGTGGATATTGGTGGCCACACACCTATTCCAACTGGCTCATATTGACAGTTTTTAGTTCAACATGTTCTTCTGTACTTCTTTGTAATTGTGGGTTCTACACTTCTAGGGCTATCTGAAGCCTTACAGATCTTCCAGGTGGATACTGGTGGCCTCCCACCTAATCCAACTAACTTATTTTTTATGTTTTCATGTCAACACATATTTCTGTACTTCTAGGTCTATTTTGGGGCCCTAAACAGTGTTTTTTTGGCTCACCACAGTCGAACTATAGACAGAGTTAGAGTTTGAAGGCGTAATGTGTAGTTCTCGAAAAGACCTTTCCAATGAGATATCACGAGCCTAAAATGAAGGTCGTATGCAAAAGTTACAACCCCGGGAAGTTGAGGTACCAACTTACCCATAGGGGTCCACATAACGTTTGGCGTTTCATCTCCTAGGGTTAGGTTTTTGGATGTCTAGGGTTTTGGAATTCATGAGTAATGTTAAAAATACCTCCGGAGCCTCATTTTAATCATTCTACTCAGACCGATGTGCGTAGTGGCTGCATCTCTTCTCAAAGATAGCTACCACCATTCAAGCAAGTTATTTTTAGTTCTGCAGTTTTACAGTTTCATCCTATTTCATTTATTCAATAGACGATATTGTTCACTGGATATCTGTTTTGTTCTCCATATATCTGTGTTTATTGTATTCAGTCTATTAATCAATTCATTCTTCTCATAAATCCATATCAATGGTATCAGAGTGGTCTGCTCTTCATTTTTTTTTCTTCGTGCATGTCCCCGATAAGATCTGGGTACAAGAAGTTGGGACTCAAACCAGTCGAGCCTTTGCAATATCGGCTAGGCCGAACCAGACAAAAACCCACGAGGGACGAAAATAAAGATGATGGAGCAGGAGATCCTTTTAAAATGTTGCTCAAGGAATCCCTTGTGCGACAAAGGAATGAAATGATGGACAACTTCGCATAGATCCTTCCATGGCTACCCACAGGAGAAGCATCTTCATCAAGCGGCCATGCAACCCCCTTCAAGGTACATGTAAATTTTGATATTCCATTATTTGAAGGACTGATAGATGCAAATGTTGTAGATAAATGGTTGAATCTACTCGAAGGGTATTTTTTGGTCCACAATTTTTTCGATAGGGAAAATATTACTTTTGCACTCCTCAAGGCCATCCCCCATGTTAAGGACATGTGGGATACTTACTCTGAGCAAAGGGCCATAGAGGAATCTAAAATATTTGTGATCTCCCCCACATGGGAATCCTTCCGGAATGCCATTAAAGAACAATACTACCCTATTGGAAGCTACAAGGACCGATACACCAGATGGACCACCCTGTGTCAGGAAAGAGACCAGACAGTACCATATTTCACCAATATTTTCCATACCCTGTGCACCAAATTGGTTATCAAAGACTCTAAGCGGTATCTGGTGCTCAAATACTGCGACTTTTTTCATAGATACATTCAAACAGAAATGGAGTTTTTGGACATCACCTCATTATGTACAACTTATAAATATGCTGTCAAGATCAAGCATAAATTTAAGCAGAAGAAATGAGAATTTATATCTGCAAAATCCTCATAGCCGAAGTAGGGAAAAGACGGCCCCAACCCACACAACAAGGGACAAAGAAAATATGGCCACTCTCAGGACAACCAGTCCAAGCCGCAACACAAGAAGCGTAATGGGAAGTCGAAGAAGGACATGGGAAATTGGTGTGAATACGATAAAATCCCTTGGCACAACATCGAAGAATGCCGCTCCAAGTAGTCACTCATGGCCGAGCTGAAGGATTCTGAGTTTGAGGCCAATTCTGACTCCGAATCAAATCCAGAAGGAGGGAATCATATTATCGATGCTGAACCCAATGCCACTTTAGCTACCACCAAGTACAGCCAAGTGAACTAGAAGAACCATAGGAAGGGGAAATCCTTTTTCACTCACATATGTGGGTAAAGAGGGCTCCGATTCATTTCATTATCAGTAGCGGCAGTCAAAAGAACCTGATATCAACAGAGATTTTCAAGCAAATGGACCTATTGATGACACCTCACCCGCAACCCTACACCATCGACTCATTTCTCTAAGGAAGGGATCTTCGTGGCAACCAACAGTTTCCTTTTCCCTACGACATCAAGCCTTTCAAAGATGAGGTATTGTGTGATATTTCTCCCCTTGAAGTTTGTGATGTTCTTTTAGGACAACCATATTTGTGGAAGTGACATGTTGTGTATGAGTCTAGACTCCACAATGTTATTATTACTTTGGGTAGACAATTGTACAGGATACTAGAGGTAGTATCGCCTACCGTTGTTTCTTTAATCTCTGCTAAGCAGTGCAGTAAGGTCATTTCAAAGACCAAAAAGTTCATGTTCTTTGTGATCTGTTCTCATAGTAAGAAGAAGGTCACCGCCACATCTGTGGAATATACACATAGCCTCTCTTTGTAGTAGAATCAAGTGGATAGAATCGTGGAAGAGTACAAAGACATCTTCTCCTCACCCACCGGAGTATCGATGCACTGCCAAGTTAAGCATCCAATTGATCTAACCCCCGGTGCACCTCTTCTTAATGGACCGATATATCGTCGCTCGTTGATGGAAAATGATGAAATCAAGCATCATATCCAAGAGATGATTCAAAAGGGGCACATCAGACTCAACTCCTCCCCTTGGAGAAGCCCAATTGTACTGGTGTAGAAGAAAGACATGACCTGGCAGCTTTGCATTGATTACAGGGAATTAAACAAAATCATAGTCAGGAACCGGTACCCAATTCCCATAATTGATGACCTTCTTGACCAACTCAAGGGGGCTAAGTTCTTAAACAAGATTGACCTTAAGTCTGGCTACCACCAGGTTCCCATTGAACCAAATGATGTATGGAAGACAACTTTCAAATCTAAAGAAGGTCTCTTCGAATGGCTGGTCATGCCCTTTGTCTTAACCAATGCACCAACCACTTTCATGAGGTTGATGGATGATGTATTGTGACCCTTCACCAACTCTTTTGTGGTGGTATATTTGGATGACATCCTCATCTTCAGCGGAACATGGGAGGAGCACATGCAACATATTCAACAAGTTTTGAGCACTCTGTGGCAGGACAAGCTATATGCCAACTTGGGAAAATGATCCTTTGGCATGAACATGGTCCAATACATGGGCTACATTTTTTATGAGAATGGGGTACATGTTGATCTAGCTAAAATCCAAGTCATCTGTGACTGGCTAGTCCCGACCACACTAACCGAGCTTCAGATCTTCTTGGGACTAGTCAACTTCTACTGACGGTTCCTGTTGAGATTCTCCCATATTGCATGGGTCCTCATCCAAGTGACCAAGGGCAGTGACAGGGAAAAGTTTGTGTGGGGGAAGGAACAACAAAGAGAATTTGATGATCTGAAACATCTCTTATGCTCAGCTCTAGTAATCTCCTTACCCGATCTGAAAAAATCATTTGAGATTGAGATTGATGCATTTGACTATGTTGTAGGCACAGTTCTCACTCAACTCAACCATTTGATAGCCTACCATAGTGAGACACTCTCATATACTATCCGGAAATACCCCACCTATGACAAGGAAATGTATTCCATTGTACAAGCCTGTCATCAATGAAAACATTACATTTTTGGAAATGAGACAATCATCCACACCGATCACAAGCCTCCACAGTTCATACAGACATAGGGGAAGCTGCAAAACAACCGACATCAGGAGTGGTCCACCTACCTGCAACAATTCCATCTCAACATCAAGTATAAGAAAAGGAGCACAAACTATGTCACTGAATACCTCAGTCGACCTCTTGTGGCTGCACTCACCACCATGCTCCATTCCTATGGACATGAGGCATCTGAGTAGCCACAAATTTATCAACAATATCCAGACTTCGACACCACTTATCAACTCTTGGGTACAGGCGCGAATGTCACCGATTTTCACATTCAGGATGGAATGTTATGCCATCTGGGCCATCTTTGTGTTCCTACAAGCGAGTGTGTAAATATTATTTAGGAGGCTCACTATAGTTGGATGGGAGGAAATTTTGGCATGGAGAAAACTGTGGTAGTTCTACAGAAACATTTTTATTGGCCAAAACTTCGACATGCATCATCAAGTATATCGGATCTTGCATTGCTTGTGCCATTTCCAAGCCACCCATCAAGAAGCAAGGCCTATATACCTCTCTTCCTACTCTTGAGAAGCCTTGGGAATCCATCTCGATGGATTACATGTCTGGCCTTCCGTCCACCAAGCAAGGCAATGATTGTATATTTGTGGTAGTTGATCAATTTTCGAAGATGGCCATCCTCACAGCATGCAAGAAGAAAATCACAACGACATATACTGCCAAGCTCTTCTTCGAATGAGTGTGGGTCCATTTTGGGATACCACAGACCACCATCTCTGATCAGGAAAACAGGTTCCTCAACAAATTTTGGTCTAGTCTCTGGTCACTATTGGACACCAAGCTCACTAAATCCACTGCTTTCCACCCCCAAACCAACGGCCAGACAAAGGTCGTCAATCAAATGTTTGTGCACATCCTACGCATGTACAACTCTAAACATCTACGTACATGGGATGAGAGTCTCCCCTATGTTCAACACAGTTACAATAAGGCTCTCCATAGCTCCACCGACCATAGCCCATTTCATGTAGGGCTGAGATTCCAACCCTTGGGTCCCATTGATGTTGCACTACCTATTGCAAACATACAAGAATCTTCCCATGCTCAGTTTGAGACCAAAAAATCCAGCAGATTCATTGAGCGGATTCAACACATCCACCAACAGGGCCATGGGATTTTGCAGAAATCCAATGCTAAGTACAATTAGCACCATGATCGACATAGCATACTGCACCAATTTTAGGTGGGAGACAAGGTTTGTTTACATTTGTAGAAAGAGCACCTTACAGGGCCCCATCGAAAGCTACGCCCACTTCACTATTGGCCTTACACTATCGCCAAGGCTGTGGGCAACAATGCTTTTGAGCTCAACACTCCACCCTTCCTTGGTTGCACCTCATGTTCAATGTGGACCTCTTTCGACCATATTTTCCACCATTATTCAATACCTCAGAGATTGTAGAAAAACTGACACCAACATAGCTCAACCCTGACTGCATAGAACATGAATCCACTGATTAGATAGTGGACACGCAAGTCAAGGGCACTCGCCAACAGAGGATCCATCTTTATCGGGTTTTCAAGGCAGGGCAGCTCCTACACCAAGGCAAGTGGCTCACCCGGGGCCAAATTCAACAGAAGTTTCCTCACTTGATGGGAGAACTCAATGCAATGGAGACCATTGCTTCCTAAAGGGGGAGGACTGATCTATGTGGATATTGGTGACCACCCACCTATTCCAACTGGATCCTCTTGATAATTTTTAGTTCAACACGTTCTTCTGTACTTCTTTATAATTGTGGGTTCTACACTTACGAATCTATATGAATCCCTACACATCTTCCAGGTGGATACTGGTAGCCTCCCACCTAATCCAACTGGCTTATTTTGTATGTTTTCATGTCAAAACATCTTTATGTACTTCCAGGGCCGTTTTGGGGCCCTAAACAATGTTTTTTTGGCTCGCCATAGTCAAACTGAAGATAAAGCCAAGGTTTGATGGCATAATGTGTATTTCTCAAAAATACCTTTCCAATGAGCTATCACGCACCTAAAACATAGGTCATATGCAAAAGTTACAACCCCGGGAAGTTGAGGTACCAACTTACCCATAGGGGCCCACATAACTTTTGGCGTTTCATCTCCTAGGGTTAGGTTTTTGGATGTCTAGGGTTTTTGCATTCATGAGTAATGTTAAAAAGGCCTCTGGAGCCTCATTATAATCATTCTTTTTAGACAGATGCATGTAACAACCACATCTCTTCTCAGAGATAGCTACCACCATTCGAGCAAGTTGTTTTCAATTCTGCAGTTTTATAGTTTCAACATATTTCTTTTATTCAATAGAAGATATTGTTCAATGGATATCTGTGTTGTTCTCCATATCTCTGTGTTTATTGTATTAAGTCATTTAATCAGTTCGTTCCACTCATAAATCGGGATTAAATAGTTCTTCACTATGCATCTATATCCTTACACTAGAGCTAGTGTTGAACTTCACATTTCAAACATTGCAAATGTTTAGGGTTAGATAGTGTTGAGCCAATATTAAGTGTTTGGGAAGGATGCCCTACATGCCCCCAATTTGTCCATGTAATTGGTTATGTTATGCTAATGTGATAGTTTGTTTCTTAAGTTGCTAGAACCTAATATTAAACCCAAGTTTGGAGTCGGTGGTCGTGACTTAGACAATCATTCAATAGTCCGTTGTGTGGTTGACTAGTCAATTAATACAATCTCCACTAGTCGAATTGGATCCACTGAAGCAAGCTTGACCAAGTCGAGTAATTGATTGAGCACAGAGGAAGGCTAAAAAATTAATCACTTTGTGGCCAGGGATGATTTTAGGGGGGCTAAATTTCGCTAATGGGCTAATTTTCCATGGTTTTTCCCAAAAAGTTAATCATCACTCTAAAAATGATTTTCCCAAATTCTATAGGATAAAATTATTTTACCTTTAAAATCACCAAAAATTTATACAAACTATATAAAATCCTTAGAAATTTGAATATTTTTACAAAACTATCGCCAAACATTTATAGTTGGCATATGAAGGATTAGTAAGATTTGACAAGGTTTCTACAATTGAAAATAAATCTCCATCCTTAAAATAATCCCTATTTGTGGCTAACTTGGATGATCTAAGTTTACCATATTAACATGATTTTAGAGAAATTGGTCACACATTCAAATATAAATAGATGATCTCTTAGATTGGTCTATCATACACTCAATTTTTTGATGTCATGAGATGATACTTGTATTTTAATGTTATAATAGTGTTTGTTAATCCTGTTGGACACTTAATCCTTCGTGGATGTGTTAATTGTAACATATTGTAAATATGAATAGTTGTAGGTGATAGGAAACATCTTCAGTTATGAAATACCAAGAGTCATTTATTGTGTATTTATTAACCTATCACATTAATACCAATCATATCAAACATGAAGTTATCTTTTCTTCCATTCCTGGCCTAATAGTGGTGTCAGATCCAACACCACTAAATCCATGAGTAGATTATTTTCCTTGGGCGCCATTCCCTAGAGGGTAACATCTCCTTCTGCATTATCTAATCGCACATTCTTTCCTCTATCCAGTAGCACTCTAATCGATTCTTTGATTTCCGTTCGACACAATCTCTCTAGTCTTGCATGTCATCTCTACCCACCTGTATTCTCTTGAGCACGCTTCCCATGGGCGCAGAACACTAAATATTCTAATACCTAATTTTTGTGAGCTCTTGGTGCCATGACCTCCTGCGATCTCACACCCATTCAAGAGAGACCTCATAACCCATGGCCTCAGGTTGGTAGATATCAAGATACTACTACCTATAAAAACCAGACTTCAGTGCTAAGAAGGTGTTACAAACCAGTGTCAAATGTGCATAACACAACTTGCAAACATCATATTTAGTCCTTCAAAATAAAACCCTTACCTCTACTTTTACTCACGTCAATGAATTTTTTTTTCCTTTTGTTCTGAGACTTAGAAAATCTTAGAGTTGATTGTGGAGTTGCTTGCGAAGAGATCCTTTTAGAGATTTGATATTAATATAATTTTGTTTTCAAACATGGGACATCGAAAGAATAAGCTCAGAGGAAAGGGGGTTGGCATAATCCCAGAGAAAAATACGACCTTCATTGTACCCGCTGCTGAATGAATGGGTCACATGAAGCTACCGACTGTAGAGTTCCATGGCAGAAGATCAAAGAAGACAGAGATAGACCATTAGACCTAGAGAAAGGTAAAGCACATGTACATTATGTTGTTTCCTATTGCAATATAGGACTAACTGAAAATCTCTTTAATACTTCATTTGATTCTTGGGGAGATGCATGGCTTCTTGATACAAGCACGACCTCCACATGACATTTCAAAGAGATTTATTTGAAGAATCACATGACAATGTAGATGGCATTGTGTACTTCATAGATAGATCAAGTCTCAAGCCCTTGGGAATGGGCACCATCAGGCTTAAGTTACTTGGGATCCCAAATTTTCTTCTACACAATGTACTTTATCTTCCAGAGCTACAAAGAAGCTTGTTGTCCCTTGTGCACATCAGACAACAAGGCCACTCTGTTCATATGTTCAGTGGCAAAGTTGAGATAATGAAATATTCTCACAACATGGTTTTCATGATCAGAATAGAAGATGGAAGACTGTTGAAGTTGAATGGGACATCTTCCCATATAGACACTATTGCATACCTCTCTCATCATGACTCATGTATAATTCCATCTAGTATTTTATGGCATGCTAGATTTGGACGTATTAATTATTACAATCTTTGTTTGTTGAGAAAGAATGGTGTTTATGGTATGCCCACCATTCCTAGAAAATTAAAACAATGTGATGCTTCTATTCTTGGAAAGCATAGAAAACAACCTTTCCATGATTCTCCCTCTAGAACATGTAGAAGACTTGAACCGATTCATTCTGATTTATGTGGCTCTATGCCCATTCCTTCTACAAATGGAAATAAATATATAATGTCCTTTATTGATGAGTACACTAGGATGTGTTGGGTGTATTTGTTGAAAGACAAGTCACAAGATTTTGAAACATTTAAAATTTTTCATGTATGGATTCAAAATGAAGCTTAGTCTCGTATTGTATCTCTTCGCATTGATAATGGAAGAGAATATACATCTAATGAATTTGAAAGATACCTTCGCCAATATGGGATCAAACATCAAACCATAGCTCCATACAACCCTCAACAAAATGGTGTAGCTGAACAAATGAACATGGAACTCCTAAATATGGTTCGATCCATGATGTTTTTCAAGAATGTTAAATTGATGTTTTGGGATGATGCAATTCTATGTGCAATTTATGTAAAAAAAAGGTGTGCATCTCATGCTATAAAAAACAAGACTCCATATGAAATGTGGTATGACCACATTTCTTCGGTGAGGCATCTCAGGGTCTTTGGTTCCACCTGCTATGCCTTGATTCCTAAGGAGAAAATAAGCAAGTTTGGTGCAAGGAGTCATAAGTGCATCTTCTCGGGGTACTCAAATACTACCAAGGGGTATCGTCTTTACGATGAGACAAACAAGAAGTTCATCCTTTCCAGAGATGTGACCTTTCTTGAATCCACCAAGAAAGACGAAATTTTTGAGAGGAAAATTGATCATCTGGAAAGATTCACTCGTGTAAAGAAATATCATGAATTTGATGATGAGATTTCACATGTTGAAGGGGGGATCTATATATTGAGTCAATCTATGGAATATCCTTTTGTAGCACCATCTCCCCCACATGAAGAAGTTCTTGCCACTTCATAAGAATATGATTTTCAGTTGGATGATGTGATCAAGAAGATTGAAAGTTGAGGCTTGATGAGAAATCAACACCATCTCAATCAGTCAAGCAACCCAGACCATCTCAGAAAGGTCCACCAAAATGACTTACAAAAACACTTGAAAGTGTTCATCCTAATGAGATCGGAAAGACATAAACCATATTGTGTTCAAAACAAGATGGATGTAATGTAGATAATTCAAACTCTGGTGATGTAGAAGATATGGATGTTTCATATGATTGTGAGTTGAATTTATCTACTAACCATGAATCATCTTCCTTTAAAGAAGCCACTTCTCATGATGAATGGAAAGAAGTCATGTAGAAGGAATACAATGCTCTCATAAAGAATGGGACATGAAAGTTGGTAGACCCTCCATATGGAACCAAACCGATTCGCTGCAAGTGGGTATTCAAGAACAAGTATAGATCAGATGGCTCACTTGACAAACACAAAGCAAGGCTCGTGGAAAAATGATTTTCACAAAAAGAAGGTGTTGATAATGAGGATACCTTTTCCCCCAAAACAAAATGGGCAACCATCCACACTCTATTTTCCATGGAAGCACATAATGGATGGAAAATTCATCAAATGGATGTGAATACTGGTTTCTTGAATGGAGACTTGAAAGATAATCTATGTCTCAACCAGAAGGCTTTGTTTTGAAGGGACAATAACATAAGACATGTAATCTCATCAAATCCTTGTATGGCTTGAAACAAGCACCGCGAGCATGATATGAAAAGTTAACTAAGCATCTTCTAAAATTAAATTTCAAGCATTTCAATCTTGACAATGCAACTTTGTTTGTCAAGAAAGTTGGAAAATTGTTGTATATCTTGTAGTATATGTAGATGATATGTTCATAACAGGGGAAAATGAGAACTTCATTGCATCCATAAATATAGAGTTGAAGAAAGGCTTCAAGATGACATATTTGGGGCATCTTCACTACTATTTGGGCATTGAAGTGATTAAGAATCCAAAGTACATATTCATCTCCTAGAAGAAGTACACTGGAGAAATGTTGAACAAGTTTGGCATGGAAAAGTGCAATCCTGTTTCTACTCCAATGGAACAAAACTTGAAACTCACGTCAAAATAAGGGAATGAATTTGTGGATGCAACCAAGTATAAAAAACTTGTTGGAAGTCTCATCTATCTTACTACCACTAGACCAAACATTTCATTTGTTGTTGGCATTATTTCCAAGTTCATGCAGAAGCCTTGTGAAGGACATTGGTTCACTCAAAGAGAGTTCTAAAATACTTGAAAGGAACTCAAGATTTTGGACTCAAGTACTCTAAGGTAGATGACTTCAACCTAATCGGATATTCTGATTCAGACTTTGACAGGGATAAGGAAAATGGAGTGTCAACTTTAGGTTATCAAGGAAAATGGAGTGTCAACTTTAGGTTATCTCGTGAGTCTTGGATCAACAACTATCTCCTGGAGATCACACAAACAATCAGTCCAAATAGATTCCACAAAAAACATGGAATATGTGGCAACTACAGAAGCAAAAAAGGATATTGTGTGGCTTAGGAAAATACTTGAAGATTTGCAGGAGAAAGAAGTAAATTCTACTCCTCTTCTAGTTGATAATACTTCTACAATCAAGTTGGCCAAGAATCCCATATTCACACAACACAATTCCCATGATTCATAGTTTGTTAACTCTTACATCTATCCCAATCCACAACCCTCTTTCCCCATCATCCTACACAATCCAAGGAATGAGATCATCACCTTCTTTGCTTTGTAGTCCCTCATACTATCCCACTTCCCTTTGGTGCTCCAACACAAATTGACCAAGAGATCTTACTGCTGGGATTCCAAGGATTCTCAACTATAATTATTTTTCTTCAAATACAACAATTTACCATATGCACATTCTTCATAGTTTCATGGAAATCATTATCCATAATTTCATTACAAAATTCATACAACAACTTAAGATCAGAGAGAAAAACCTTTGGGAAGATTGAACATGATTCCCCTCTTGTATGCCCAAAATAATGGATTTGCACGCTAATGATAAACCATGTATCTTCATGGGAAGCACACATTTCCCCTCAATTAGAACTAGGATTAATGAATTCTAATTAAGTAGGGTTAAGGACTTAGATTTATCAATAAAATATTATGATCTCCCTTTAGCCCCCTTTCACCCCCTTCGCCTCCTTTCTTTCCCCTCTTGTGGAATCATAGCCCCCCATTCTTCTGTCCTTCTCCTTCTGCAACCTATGATGTATTATTTTTATTATTATCATTAAATGTACCACTTTACATATTACATCGTTCGACCTTTATCCATTCATCATGTACACATATCATTATTGGTATGGGGATCAAATCTAGGATATTACAGTGAGATGAAACATGTGGAGCTTCATGCTCACTATATTAGATAGTTGATCTAGCTGAATGTGGTGTCTCTTGTCGATTACTGAGAAAATGATTAGATTGCATTTATAAAGCTATGGGCTAAAGCTAAATTTGTGAAACTCTGGTCATTACTTAGGCTTCAAGCATTTCCATTACAGACGGAGGGCGAGCAACTATATTATCACCCCTTGAATATTCAAAGAGTTATGTTGATGGTGTGTTAGGACCTAATGTTAAACCCAACTTTGGAGCGAGAGGGTGTGACTTAGATAGTGGGTTGATAGTAGTTGACTAGTCGACTAAGACAATTTCACCTAATCGGATTGGATTCACTGAAGTGGTCCCGACCAAGTAGAGTAATAGACTAGAAGTAGAAGAAGGCCAAAAAGGTGGATTTATCTAATCGCTTTGGGGCTAACTTGGATGATCTAAGTTAACCATATTAGCATGGTTTTAGGCAAAATGGTTAGTCATTCAAGTATATATAGATGATATTTTAGATCAATTTAATCATACACTCTTTTTTGTGTTGTCTTATGATGTTATTTGTGCTTCAATGCTATAATGGTGTTTGTTAACACCACCAACTAGGTTATTGGATTCTCAATGATCTACTTCTRTAATACCCCTATTTTTCCAACATAAGTTTGAMTGCATCATAGTTGTATACASTGACATGTAAGAAATATAATGCAAAATAATGTAATTTTGATATTAGCACTCTAACTTGGGGGSCAACTTGTGGTTCCAAGTAGCGTAACTTATAGATTTTTYCATCTACATGTACCCTWGTGACATTATGTAAGGGAGGGGTGAGGTTTTTTTTTATCTATTTCTTTGTATCTGACTTAATGGAAATCTMTTTATCACATATATAACAACTAACAAATATYTGTGTTCAAGTGAAATTATTCTTTRTCTGTTCATATTCGTCACACTAGCTAGAATAGTTAGCCTTTGTGTGAGTTATTGACATGTTTTATTTGAGTGCATAGATCTATTAGCTTGTTGAGGTAAGGGCATATGTAAGTTGAGCTAAGAAAGATAGCTTGTTGGCTATGCCTGTGCCATAGTCATCAATAGTTTGTTAGTCTCTACGTTCCCCACTATACAACCATAGCACCACTAACACAATAAAAAGTAAAATTTACTAAAAAAAAAGAGAGAAATTTCATTTGACATGGTTAGAAATAATAATAAAACCCATTGGTATGTTAAATTAGTAACATATATAATAATTTAAACTATATAAATCATATACTACCATAACACCACTAACATAATACAAAATAAAATTTACTAATAAAAAGAGAGAAACTTGAAATTTCATTTGGCTTGGTTAGAAATAACAATAAAAATCCATTGTTGTTGAATCAATAACTTATATGATAAATTTCATTTGGCTTGGTTAGAAATAATAATAAAAACCCATTGTTGTTGAATTAATAACATATATGATGATCAGGGATTGGACAATCGATTTTGATTGGTATGGACAAGATTCTGGGTATGGACGATTCCTCGTTACTATCCCAGGATCTCCTTGTGGCCTTAAAGAATAACAAGATCTGATATATTTATCAAGCTAAATCACATGTTGCTCCGGGCTTCATTTTGGAACAATGGAAAAGCAGTTTATCATTGGGCCTTTTGGGCACTTTGGCTACAGAGTGGTCCACTTATTGTAAGACCCTGGTTTCTTCTGGTATTCATCTACATCCTACATAAGACATGATACTCTAGACTGGTGGGGATCATTCGGGTATGCTCACTATTAAAAATGTCTATACTGCTCTGTCAAAAAAATTATGGCCTCTTCAGATTGCAAGGTAGCGAAAACACTTGTGGTCATGGGACCTTCCTTACAAAATAAAATTGTTCACGTCGTTGGTCGTTGAAAACAAACTTTTAACTTCGGAAAACCTCCAGAAAAGAGGTTGGATCGACCCTAGATTCTTCCCTCTATGTTTGCTGGAGGCAAAGATGGGGTTACATCTGTTTGTCCACTGTTTTTTTGCACAAAATCTTTGGCAACTTATCACTGCAAATTACAGCCTGGACACAAACTGGTGTGGTAACTCTATTTCTGGTTTTTTTGATACTTGGACAAAACATGAGAAATATTTTTTCTTCCTCCCTTCTTTGGTATGTTGGTACATTTGGTTGGAACGTAATTCTTGCATCTTTGAATCTTGTTTCCCTTCCTTACTGGGGACTTCCCGTAGATTATCCGGTTTTTTAGAAAACTTGAGTGGAAGGAAGCCACTAGTAAGGAAGATGCCTAGACTAAAAAAAACTCCTGCTTTTAATTCAGATTCTATAGCTTGGTTTGATGGAGCGGCTCAAGCAAACGGTCTCATTAGTGGAGCTGGGGGAATTATAAAGCAAGCTGGAAATATTATTTACAGGTGGACCCTAAACTGTGGACCAGGTACAAACACTAGGGATGAGCTCCTGGGAGTGTGGGCTTCTTTAACTTTGGCTATCCGTTTGGACATTGAGTATATCCAAGTCTTGGGAGATTCAAAGATTGTGATAGATTGGCTTAATGATAGGGGGAATCTTCAAGTCTCCTCGTTGTTGGGATGGTTGGACCGGGTGCAAGCATTAAAACATATTTTTAGCTATATCAGTTTCGCTCACATCTACAGGGAGGAAAATGAAGAGTCAGACACTCTGTCAAAGAAAGCGCTTCAAGTGTCGGAGGGAAAGATCCAATTCAACAAATGGATCGATGGGCACGAGGGTCCTCCTCTCTATCTACATCTCTTTTTATGACATCACATTTTTTCTTTTTTTTGGATGCTTTTTGTCCTTTGTGTAGGCTTGGTGGGCCCTCTCTCTAGCTCTATTACTGCTCTTCGATACTTGTCGCAGCCTTGTAAGAGCTCCTGTATAGTTTTGTAGCACTTGAAGGTCTTCTTGTTAAGACCTATCTCTTCGAAGTGCCTCTGGTTGATGGATGTAATATGACAGTTATATGTATTGTTTTTTTAGAGAACAACATATATTTATAATATATTGAGAATTTTTCTGCCAGAAAAAAACATATATGATGATAATTTAAACTATAGAAATGATTTAGTGTGGTTATGTATAATAAGTGACTTACATCATGGACAAACTCAACTTCCTAATAAATTTACTTTTTATTTTATTTTAGTTTTTCCAATTAAACAAAGTTATTTATGACCTATTCATTTATCAAAATGATCATAATTGAGATTACCCACTAATTTACTAACTCACTATATATAACAACAAAAAAACACACCACAGAACCACCTTACTTTACAAAGATGAAAATGAAAATATTGACCAAAACCTACATATTCCTATTTTCCTATTCTCATACCTTGGTATACCCCTACCAATAAGGTGTATGTACATTTATCCAATGTTCGAAGCTATTTAACGTTTTTAATCCTCTTCGATATTATTCAAAATTAGCTTCTCTTTACTCTTTCCATAGGTTACTTTAAAATTTTTGTAATGAGAGTTTATATATATATATATATATATATAAATTTTAAAATTAAAAGATAATAATAAAAAAAAAATATTATTTATTTAAATCTCCATATTGTTTTCCATTATATTCTATCAGCATTCTCCATATTTTAATCTCCATATTGTTTTTAATCTCAATATTGTTTTCCATTATATTCTATCAGCATTCTCATTATATTTGATTAGCATTATATAAAGAGAAGGAAACATTTCTTCCACCCAGGGTTGTAACTCTTCCTGCAACACTGAATATTAATTTCTATACCTATCTGAACTTTTGATTGGTTAGACATAGAAAAATACCAAAGTCAACTGATCTATGCTATTTTCTTCTTCATCTTGTTTACCATTTTATTCTATTAGCATTACATATAAGTGAAACATCTCTTCCATCCCATGTTATAACTCTCTATGCAATTCCATGTGTAGCTTTTTTGTCCTATTACATTTATGTAGAGAATGTTTTGTAGAGTGACCCACTATACATTCTTTTCTTGTGTATAGGTCTCCTTGTCCTATTTAAATTTAAATCGACAATATTTTGCATAGAGATCTGCTTGAAAACCTCTTGCCGAGGAATATGAAGAAGGCAAAAAAATTCAGGTTGCTTAACAGTGCACGGAACAAAGATGTACGTGCACTATTTGTTATGAGATGCCTTCCTGATACAGAATCTATGAATCTTTTAAAGAATGAATTGTTTTATGAGATAGATGACACAGAGGAACAAATGAATTCTGGTCACATTGAACAAGATATTGGAGATATGTGGTGGAGTTCCAAAATCTTTCATTGTCTCAACAACATTCATAAGTTGCTAAGAAGACCAACAAAAATATTATTGTATATGGAATGCTACCTTTTTGTTGGCTATCTTTTTCAGAGCAACAAAGATCCATTTCTTGACATTTGCTCATTTGTGGAAGAGTTTGAACTGGATATGCTAGAAAAGAGAGCACTTGTCACTAAAGACACAAATATTATGGCAAGGGTTTATGAATATTAGTTGTCAAAATGTGGAGGGAATGATGTTCAAATTGACAGGTGCAATATGCTAGAAAAGAGAGCACTTGTCACTAAAGCCACAAATATTATGGTAAGGGTTTATGAAAATCCATTTTCAAAATGTGGAGGGAATGATGTTCAGATTGAGAGGTACAAGTCAAATTGAAGAGTTTTCTTTAGAGAAGGTATCAAACATGTTAATTTAAAACAAAATACTAATACATATTTATTTCATACAATGTATATCTTAATTTTCATGACCGATTCAATTAATTTAATAATTTACATGCAGGACATTCAAAGGATCAAATGCATTTGGTTGAGTGAAAACAACGATCCGTTGTATTTACTTCATTGATAATTCTTGCACTTGGAAAGTTAACAAAAGTGAAGGGAACAGAGTTCTGTTTTTCCCCAAGGGAAGTACATCCTATTTTTCCTTTTTTTGCTTGTGGTTAAGGAGTTGAGATACTTGGATTTAATGTGTCAAGGTAAAGGAGTTGATGTTAGAATATGGAATTCCTATTTGTATTTTTGATATACTTGACTTAAAGTCATGAGTGAGCAGATTTGGTTATAATTTTCTTTTCTCCTCATCGATTTAAGTTAAGGACCTATGATTGAAATCTACTTAAGAAGCAAGTCTCCTTTGCATATGTGGTCCTTTAAAGATCCTTTGCATATGTGGTCCTTCGTTCTTTAGCTTATTTTTTTGAGAATTTTGATTCCATCTATGATAATGTTTTATTAATTTTAATGATTTGGTTACGGTTTTCACATATAAATTGCATAATTTACAGATGCCTTCCAATCTCGAAGACATGAATGAGATGGAAAGTTACTTTTCCATGTCTTTAAAATCTCTTCCAATGATTTTATGTTGCTTCAGAATTTGCTTATTTGTTAGTAATGAGAGTGTTCCACTTTTTGGAATAAAAAGGTTGTCTAACGAGTTGGTTATCTAATAAATGGTTTAAAAGAACTCTTTTATATATACATTGGTGTAGTGGTTGAGGATTTGATCTACAATGCAATTGATTCCACAAACTACCAAGATCAATTTTAAAGCTTCATTGTTTAAGAGTATTGAAAATGGATTACTGTTCGAGTTTGACGCAATTGTCAAAGATATTGAATCATTGAGATCTTTGCAAGAATTTAATTTTTAATAGAGAAAAATATAGGATCGATTTCAAAGCTTTCATCTTAAAGTATTGAGAATTAATCATTGTTACAATTTGAGTTTGTGGCAATTATCAAAGATTTTAATTCACATTAGTCCTTTCCTTTGTTGAAGTTGGATTCCAGGGTCTCTATCTACTTCCAAGTGTAATGTCAAATTCTCTGTCATATATCAATCCACTGGTTAGTGGTGCACCGTCTAACAGCTGGTTGGACATACCTTTGTCGTCTCTTTCAGACTGGGCTACCATGGGTTGGACATATCTTTCTCTCGTGTTTCTTAGTACTAGTCTGTCTGACCAAGCGCAATGAGGGCATGAACTTTGTGAAGAAAGTAATGAGGGGGCATCTCCATTGCTAGGTTGCCCCTCCCACCGAGTTAGTAGATATTTTGTAATCACTACAACATAGGTTTTAGGCTTCTGTGCAATGAGAATATTAGTGCTTATTTCTTGTGTTCAGGGCATAAACTCTAGTACGAATCCTTGATTAGTTTTACAACTGAAATGGTTTAAGCCCTTCTAATGAATGCCTAAACATTCTGTTAGTTCATACACCAATGATCCCAGAGATCCCTATCCACATATAAAAGATCTAGAGGTCTTAACACCACAAACATTGAATAAAAACAAATCCGATGACATTACTTTTAGGAACACAAAATGATTGATGATGTGGATATCTTGCATTTGGTTCAAGTTAAGTCCTTTTTATGACAGGTTAGCATTTTTTTTAATTATTTTTATAATATATACAAAATAATTAATGATGGAATATTGTATATAGTTTAACGTGAGCCTTGTTAAGATATCTTGAACATTATGTTTCTTTATAATTTAAAATAAAATTCAAGACTTTGGATCCTTGTTTATATATGTTAGGTTTTGAGGTCTCAAGGACTGAAAATGAGAGTTTACATGTATTAGGTTTTAAGGGCTTGACTCTTTAAGCATGAATTAAAAATGAAACAAATTATATATAGGAATAAAAAATGTTTAATGACGTTTTTTTTTTTTCAATAAAAAAGAGAGGTAGATCCTATTATAATAGCTACTAAAATATACAGATGTGATTGGGCTGCCAGTTGTCCCACCGAATTAATGGAAACCAGAACAACTGGTAGCCTATGGTATCCATGTCAAAAAAGGGGGTCCCACCATTTATCTTGCCCATAGGAAACCAAGGAAGATGGCAGCCCAAAGTCTGAACATGAATCAGAGATATGGAAAATAAAACATGTTTAAACCATAACAGTTCCAGAGCCATAGCTCTACCCAAAACTATAATTCTAATCAGAAACATGACCAAAAGAAGTTACCCAGTGGCCTCTGAGGTGGCCATGTCGACATCTTCTTCCTGCGTTCCCGCCCTAGATGGAAGCACAAAAGGTTGTGCACATGTCAGACATCTTTTCCCTGCTGGCACGTTGGAGTAGGCGTCATATAACATATCGATGCGTTGGCTGATGAGGATGGCACGGTGGACTTGGTCTGCCACCTGGATCCTCAAGTCGAACATCAGATCTAGGTGCTCCGGGTGGAAGAATGACGATTGGACACGCTACGATTCCTGCATGGTGGATATGGGAGGTGGCATAGGGGCCATGCCACCCTCCCACAACTTGCCACCCTCCCTTGACTTACCACCCGATCTGGTATCCTCGGCCTCGCCTGCCGCTTCCCCGCTCTGCTGCTCCATGGCTGCTTCCAGACCCTGTGACCTTGCCTGTTCCTCCTTAGCACTTTTGTTGTCAATGTCCAAGAAGTGTTCGGCTGCGGGTGCAGCCTCATGAGAGTCCAGCGCCTCCAAAATCTCCTCTTCGATGTAGTAGGCGGGAAACGCCTCCAGCTGGGCTTCCCTGCTGTTGCGGTCTTGCTGCTCCCCAGTGGCATCCATTGTGGTCTCCCCCAAGAGGTTTCTTGGAGGCTTCCAATTATCAGGTACAGTAAAGAGGTGATGTTTCAGAGGAGTCTGAATTAGCTCTTCCAGAAAGACCTCCTCCACATATGCCATGGGAGGTGTCCTGAGTCTTCTTGCCCTACGTACGAGTTGCGTTTGGGCCATAGAAAACGCATGTTCGAATCGCTGTTGTCTCTTCTGACGTGCAACAAAGGTATACTAGGCGGAGCCACGACGTGGCTTCCCTCTTTCTCTCAGCATGGGGATGTGAAATTCTATGGCTAAAATGACGGTAGTGTTCCTGTATTTGCACCAGAGTTCAATGTAGCCTCGCTGGTGCAAGTCAAGTTCGAAATGGGTGAGGCCATAGCAAATCTTGTTGATATCTGGGAGGATGGACGGGACAGGCTCCTCCATTAAAACTCCCTCCTTAACTGTCTATGCATCTGGACTACTCACGCGAGGGAGAAGTCCCATGGCGTGAGGTTGGTTGTTGGGCTTGCTCCCATCCTTAATGGTGAGGGGATGGGATCCGACTGGCCTTATTTATGGACATGCCAGGGTCCAGTCTGCATGGCCTTGTTGCGCAATGTGTCACCCCATCTAGGGTTAGTAAGTCTCCATTGGCAAGGGATTGCCATCGGTTTGAGAGATCAGTGCATGCAGAAGTTTGGGCCTTCCAGTAGATATGTTCCATCTCGGTTGTAACACCTTCATTTGCCAGGCAATCCACTACTTTGTTTTCTTCTTGTTTCACATGAGAGGGAATGATGGTAAGATTGGGACAGAGGAGGGATCCAAAATCCTCCAAAAGTCCCGGGAGTCTCCAGCTGGGCGAAATTTTCCATGGGTTTTCCCCATCACCAATCTAGCCGTGATGTTGAGGGGTCTGAAGGTTTAGTTATTGAGCCTATTTGAGATGGAGAGAATCAGACTGTCCGAGGAGATGGAACGCGCCAGCGCTCTTGTGAGGCAGATTCCAAGGTAGTTGGACAGAAGGGAGCTCTTGGGTATGTCGAGGAGTCAGGAAATATGATTCTGAACCGCTACTAGGGTGTTGAAGAAGTAGAGTTTGGATTTGTCGAGGTTAAGGGCCATACCCGAGGCTTCCACAAAATAAGAGAGAATGGAAGTGAGCTTGTTGGCTTCGCTTTCTGTAGGGGTGTTCATGAGAAGGGTGTCATCAACAAACTGACTATGCGAGGGTGCCGATTGGATGTTATGTATGGGCATGCCTTTAAGGGAGCCTTTCGGAACCGTCGCCTTGATGTATCATCCTAGTCCTTTCGCCATGAGAACGAAGAGAAAAGGCGAAAGGGGGTCTCCTTGCTTGATGCCCCTGGAAGGGGAGAAGGGTTGGGAAGGAACACCACTGACTAGTATGGAAAAGAAGGTTGAAGAGGTGAGTTTTAAGATCCAATTTACCCACTGACTGTGGAAACCAAAGGATTCTAGCATGGAACGAAGGTATTGCCAGTTGACTCTATCAAAAGCTTTTGAAAGGTCAAGTTTGATGAGCATACCTGGGATTTTGGTCGTCTTTAGTGAATGGATCACCTTGTGAGCGAGGATGACGCTGTCCATGATTTGTCGCCCTTCCACGTATCTTGCTTTTTCTTTGGAGATGACGAAAGGCATGATCGGACTGAGACATGTGGCTATCACCTTTGTGATGATTTTGTAGATGACGTTGCAAAGGGAAATTGGTCTGTACTTCTTGGGGTGAGTGACTCTCTCCTCTTTTGGGATGAGAGTGAGAAAAGTGGCATTGAGGGCAGATAGGACTTGGCCTGAGGTTTTAGATTCCTCTACGACCTGCCAAACCTCTTCCCTGATTAAGTCTCAGAAATGATGGAAGAAGTCAGTGGTGAATCCATCTGGTCCAGGTGCTTTCCTTGAGGGAATTCCTTTGAATGTTTGGTCCACTTCTTCTTGTGTGATGGGCCTCATTAGGGCTTCATTCTGCTCTGGAGTCACCAGGGAGGTTATATGTCTGGTTATCCTCTGAATGGCTTCCTTCCTGTCCTCGTTGGTTTCCGTGAGAAGCTCTTTGTAGTAGGAGTTTAATTCTTCTGTGATTTGGGTGTTTCCTTGGGCATCCTCTAGTTGAGTTATCCGGTTGATGTATCGACGGTGCACCATTGCTATGTGGAAGAACTTTGTGTTCCTTTCGCCTTATTTAAGCCATTGGACTCTAGATTTTTGGCACCACATAATTTCTTCTTGCTTTTTTCTTTCCTCTAATTCCGCTTGAAGCTCCTCTTCTTCTTTCATTAAGTCTGTGGTTCTGGTTCCTGAGATGAAGGTTTTCTATAGCGTCGCCAGTCTATTTTCAATTTCTTGCATGCGCTGGAATATGTTTCCAAAGGTGTTTTTATTCCAAAGCTTCATAGAGTGCTTGAAGTTTTTGAGGCACTGTTGGAATTTGTACATGCAGGTTCCATGCTCTATCTTTGCCTGGGCCCACCATTACTTTGCTAGCTGATGGAAGTCAGGGTGTGAGAGCCAAAATTTCTCAAACCGGAAGGGTTTATATTTTGGTGTTGCCCCTGTGTCCAGACAAAAGGCAATATGCAAGTGGTCTGAACTTTCCTTTGGGAGAATAAGGGCTTCCATGGCAGGATCCTTCTCTAATAGTTCTTCCGCTATAAGGAAGTTGTCTAGACGACATGCCACCTGTTGATGTCCAGTTCTGCAATTGGACCAAGTGAAAGTGCCATTGCAGGTTTCAATATCTACTAGATTTAGCTGGTCAATGAGTGTTTTGAACTTACCATTGTCTTTCTCCAACCTTTTAGTTCCTCCAGTTTTCTCTTCCAGCATCAGGATCATGTTGAAGTCTCCCCCGAGTACCTAGTTGGGTGTGCTCAACAGAGTTTTGATGTGATTTATCCATTTCATGAAGCTTTCTTTGTTCTGCTGGCTCTGCGGTCCATAAACATTTGTGATGGCTCCTTCCTGGGTCGACCCTGTGACCATGAAGTGTGTCGTGAGTGTGCCTATGGTGGAGAAGGGTCGGTTCAGTGTGACAGTGTCAGGGTTCCATAATATTGCTAATCCACCAGATGTGCCTGCGGAGTCAGAATGTATGAAATCACACCCACGCCAACTACGGTGGAAGATGGTTTCTGCTTCTACTCCAATGCATATTGTCCCCTGTAGTAGGAGGACATCTAGATTTTCTGCACGAATACAGTCTTGGAGGATCCTTTGTTTGGATTTGTCGTTGAGTCCCCTGATGTTCCAGGTGATGATATTCATCATAATGATTGTGGAGGTGGGTGGAGGTATCCCTCTGAGAGCCTTTGGATCTGCTCAAAGTTGAGCATGAGATTCCCTGCCTCTTTGATAAGTTGTTGGGTAGATTTTCGTCCCCTTATTTTGCTTTTCCGTGGCATGCGCTTTGAGTCTGAGCTTGCATTTGTGGCTATACCCAGCCGTGATATGGATCCCACTATGGAGTCTAGAAAAACTTTGTGAACCTTGCAGAGTTGTTCTATAGGGAGGGCGTGCATATCCTTTTGATTAAGGGCTTCCTCAAGTTTTTGCAGGTCGATGCCCGCTAGATCTTGTTCATCCAACTGCATCTAGATGTCCCCGTTTACCCCCACTTTGTCTTCTAGGTTATCGTCTTTATTTTGTGTAGAGGTGTGCATTGCTTGGCTCTTCCCTTTCTCCTGGTTCTTCGATTTGTGTGGATCTTGGATCTCTTCATCTTCCGGCAGCTGGTTCAAAACTTCATAGGAGTTTTTCGTTGGAATCTTGGGGGCGATGTCTAGATTCTCCTTCCTGGGCGAGTTCTTTTTCCTTCTTGTTACTGTGGTAAAGCCATCTTTTTGTTTATTTTTTCTAGCCTTGGCCCCTTGGGCATTCAGGGGGCAATCTTAGAAGAGGTGACCATGCTCATGGAATTTCCTGCATCGAAAGGGGATGTGTTCGTAGTCGATTGTTTGGTGCCAGTCCTCGTCCTGATATTCCAAAGTAACAGATCCAGGTAAATATTTTTAGATGTCCATATATACACATATTCGGGCATAGGAGGTGTATTCTCTTTGCTTTGTAGCATTCGACGATTTGACATATCACCCCACTGTGTTCCCTATTCCCATAAGGATTTCTTCCAGCTAGAACTCCTGAGGCAAGGAGTATAGTCTGATCCACACTGGATCCATTATGAAGTCTTCCTTTTCCAGGATGAAGCGGTCTATCCAGAATCGTAGAAATAACCCAATCGAGTTGTAGAATTGTGGCCCATTATCAAAGATTTTGTCCTTGTCTTCGAGGTTGTAGAGGATGATCATGAAGAATCCTTTGGAGCTAATATGTACCTCATAGTCTCCTTTGGGGTTACACCAGTCTTTAATCCATCGTATTAGGTCACGCTCAGAGGGCCAAAGCCCTAGGAACTTGCCGATTATGGTGTGCTCTCGCATGAACTGTGTGTGTTCTCCCACCCTTATCGAGCTTATGAGATATCTAAGAGATTTTTCTGACTCCGAAATGCATTTACTAGGCTCCCATCCACGAGATGCCTTTGGATGGGACGTGCTTGGTTCCACATCCATTTCTTTTCTGAGCCCTTGTTATCTTGCGAGGAGCTGCTCATGTAGCTGTGGCGACGACTCAAAGGTAGGCCGCTTGGCTCTTGTTCCCGCCCTATCATTGGAGGTTACATTACTATATGAGGGGCATTGCCCCCCCCCTTCTAGACTCATTCTGTCTATTCAGTCCCCAGATTCTGACTATACCAACGCGTTGCAGGTGGCAGGTTCAACAACAGGATAGTCAGGACATGCAACAAGTTGTAGAGGAAGTGTTACAGAGCGCTAGGGTTTCACAATTGTGATTTAAAAATTTGGAGGACATGGGGGTGGGCTTTGATCCACTTATGTGTGCATGGGTCATGATATTATTTAATATAATATCTCTGAGTGCAACCACACGCTCGACCACTATCTCAAGGTGCCCCCATGGCTCCAGGTTAGGCCCTCATGGGAATTGAACCTTTCCCAACGGTGAAAAAATCCTCGCTTTTCACCATTGGGTCCAACCCCTTTGGGCAATGATGTTAATAATATGGTATTTATGTGGATATCTTGCATATGGTTTAAGTTAAGCATTTTCTATGACAATTTGAACATTTTGTTGAATTTTTATTTACATTTTTTTGGTGGAAAAAGCATTATAATTTTAATAAGATAAACAAAATTACATTCCATACATTTTGAATTACATTCCAAAAACCTTATCAAAACTTTGTAGTAGCTCTGCCTCTATAAAAGAGTGTATACTTGATAGCATCAAATGTGCATTAAAAAAAAACAAAAATTACATCACCATAAGCTTCTCGAAAGAGATCTAATAGAAGATATATATGTTCCATTTAGGCTTACAACAAAATATTGAGAATTTCGCTATTACATTCTTCCGAATTTAATCAAAGTAAACAAATATTGTAGTATGTAGAGTATCAACTCAGTGGAAAACTAACTTTATAAAAGAAGGATGTGCATATTCATAAATATGCCCTCCAACATGTTCTTGAATAATCCAATCCCCACGAGCCAATAGGACACACCATCCTTAGGCAGTGCATCTATGACTTGGTTCCTCTCCTTGTACACATGGTAAAATTAAATCTGATCAAAATCACAGAACAAATCTAGAGTCTCATCTAACACACGCTGTAAGATGAAATTTCTCATGGTGAACTCCTTCAACAATCTGATGATGATAAGTGAGTCTCCAAACACTTGCAATATGTTAGCACCTTTTGTAACAACCAACAAAAGAGTCAACCTCAAGGCCATTAACTCAACAAGATCGTTGGTTCCAAGCCACAACCTGCTTTGAAATTAAAAAAAAAAGATCCTCCAGGTGTAAGGACCCACCAGCTTCTAAAAACAAAACATCCCCCAGGTGTAAGGACCCACCAACTTCACAGAGTATGGGGTGTACTTGTGATGTACCATCAAAATAGGCCCAGGCACCTGATTTGTTAATCTGCTCCTAGACAATTTACCTTCTAGGTTTATCCTTAACATGTGGTTCAAAGAAAATTAAATGGTGAAACCTTGAGTAGTACAATCAAACGAAAGAATGAGTTTCTCTTCAAAAGACAAATGTTTTTGTTTTCTAGATTCCTCATGATATGATCACAAAAAATGCTTTAATCACCTTTGTATTGAAGTTTTTACACCATTTTTTCAATGCTTTTTCAATAGTGTCTGCTAAACCAAATATTCTTCAAAACCTAGACATAATCTCCACCTCTTTAGAATCTTGAATAATTTATGAAACAAGTCATTCCAAATTGGATCCCTATTTTACATATATTAGGTTTCTAAACAAAGATTAAAAATAAAAAAGATTATATATATGATTATCTCTGGGTTTTGAAGAATATTTGGTTTAATAACCATCATTGAAAAAACATTGAATATATATATATATATATATATATATATATATATATATATATATATATTNATCTCCACCTCTTTATAATCTTGAAGAGTTTATGAACAACTCATTCCCATATTGAATCCCTATTTACATATATTAGGTTTCTAGAAATAAAGATTAAAAGATAATCTCCACCTCTTTATAATCTTGAAGAGTTTATGAACAAGTCATTACCACTCTTTATAATCTTGAAGAGTTTATGAACAACTCATTTCCAGATTGAATCCCTATTTATTTACATATATTAGGTTTCTAGAAATAAAGATTAAAAAATAATCTCCATCTCTTTATAATCTTGAAGAGTTTATGAACAAGTCATTGCCACTCTTTATAACCTTGAAGAGTTTACGAACAACTCATTCCCAGATTGAATCCCTATTTACATATATTAGGTTTCTAGAAATAAAGATTAAAAATAAATAAAGGTTATATAAATAAATAAAAAATGTTTAATAATGTGATATTTTCTTTAACATTGTTTGATGATTGATATGCACATATAGAAGGCCTTGAAGTCTTAACTTCATATTTAGGAATTAAAAGAAAAGGATGTAGGTACATCACCAAACACCCTTGGTTTGATGTTTTGTTTTACGAAAAGGTTTAGAGTTTGCTCTTAATGCATGTGACTTATAATGAGTAGTGATAATATTTGAAGCAAGGTAGGTTGTGTACAATGGATTGGGCAGATTTAAGACTATAGTCAAAGATCAAAGGTGGATTCTATTGGTGGGAGTTTTTTCTTTTATTTTTGTTTTTTTGCAAATTTTTAATATAGATTTATTTTTTTTTGCAAATTTTTAATATAGATTTATCGGTGGGAGTTTCGTTTTCTAATTTTTGTTTTGTTGTTAAGTAAATTTTTAATAAAAGTTATGGAGGTAAAGATGAATTTATTTGATAGTATAAATTATATCCTTAAAGGTGGATTTTTTTAGTCACTTATTTAAAGCCATTGAATATACCATTTTAATTTGGGAATCAAGGTTAAAGTTATTATAGTTTAATATGTTTTTCGTATGCTACTTCAAGTGGGTGCTAAGACATGATTTATTTAAAGCCATTGAATACACCATTTCAATTTGAGAATCAAGGTTAAAGCTATTATAGTTTAATATGTTTTCATATGCTCCTTCAAGTGGGTGTTAAGACATAGTATTCTTGTATCTTGATAATTGTGTGAATATGTTTTTCTTATGCTCCTTCAAGTGGGTGCTAAGACATAAGATTTTTGTAGTTTTCTTATATTTTGGTGATTGTGCGTTGGAGTTGGAGACACACTTTTTATATAGTTGTGCTTTGTTTTTAGTTGTAGTTGCAAGCATACAAAACTTGTCAATATCTCAAGGATTTGTATATCAATATAAAATATTACTTCTTAGCATAACATAGTTTATGTTTTTATTCATTTCTCAAATTCTCTTCTTTTTAGGAATAAACCATCCACTATGAACATTCCAATCCTTTGTTAAACTTGATTTATAATGTTACCACAATCTATAAAGTATTTCATAAAGCATAAGAATGATTACAGATTGTTCTTACATGAAATTTTATTTGGGTTGTATTTTTAAAGTTCTTTCGGCATGTCCCATGCTTTTGTGGAACAATTCTCTACTTTCTCTTAGTTTTGAGTTGTATATTTCCCCTACTTATATTAAACAATTCTCTACTTTATTTTAGTTTTATTATATTTTATTAAGAGATGCATTGGACGATCCCTCTTCAATATTTTATCTTGGTTGTACTTTTAATACCCAATGAATTATTTTGGTCATACCTTGTGGATATTGATATAATTTTGTTCTTTTTAATGAATATGTTTAAGTTGTTAGAATATTGATATATATATTTTTAATGAATATATTAAGTTGTTAGAATTTAAGAAAGTTGAAATTAACACGTTTAAAAATGTTAGACATCAAAACATGTAAGACATTAAAGAAAATTCCTAAAAGTATCAATCAATTCAAGTATTGGATTGATACATACCCAACCACCCTAGTGCACAGTAAATAGTTGGGACAATGGAGTACTTAAAAATTTTCTTTCACCAACTTAATAATTAACTCTAATACCAAATATAAAATCCCATTCTAACTCAATAATTAACTCTAATACCAAAAATAAAATCCCATTTTTTGTTTCATTGTAAAGAATCATACCAATCAATGCTATTACCCAAAACCTCTTATGCGAGGGCACTTGTATGCTTTGTAACAAGAAACTTGAATAAATCCAAAAGATAAGCCAAAGTCATGTTTCCATTGGATACTCAAACACGTATTCTGTGCATAGTTTTAATTCCTACTGTACAATCATCAAATTAAGTATTAAAATAGAGAATACTTAAACTTATGAAAATGAATTAAGACACCATAATGTTGTACTAAAAGATTTGATCAAACCTCTAGTTATCAAATAGAAGTGAGTTCTCTCACACTGAAGATAGAATCTAGATGGGATGAAAATGTTAGTTCTCTAGAAAACCAGAGCTGCTAAGTCTCGAGTGTTGGAATAGGTGTCATTCATGGTTGGTAGTCAATTCCATGCTACACTATATGCAATTGACCAATTGATCGTATTTTTCATCAAGAAGAAACAATGAAACATGTCCTCAGATGCTACAGGGTGCTGCAAGTAAAGGTATTAGAGATCACAGAGTTCTAGAATGTTCAGGCATCCTACTGACAAAGAATCACTAAACTTTAAACACAAATCAGTTTCAACTTGGGAAACCATTAACCTTGCACTTCTATGCAACATCTGTATGAATAGTTATAATAAAAGGCAAAATCAATTCATTTATCTGATTTCCAAAGCACTTTGCCTTAGTTAAACAATTTTCAAGATTTCAGATTAAATAGTCTTGCTTAAAGTCATATCACTATAGGCAACTATTATAAGATAATTATACTTTTGACATGTGGGATTTGTTGACTTTTCAAACTAAGATGTAGTTGCCTCTTGACATATTTTAAAAATAACTAAAACTCGGAAGCAACATATTATGTTACCAGAACAGGAAATGGAAAACAAAACATAATATAGGAATATTTCGAGAAATGGGGAGAAATGGAGTTAGAGAATTTCGACAGTTAAGAAAGATGAACCCACCCCTCATTACATACATTAAATGAATTAGTGATACCTATTATAACATAACTTAATTCAGAACGCTCAACACCAATCTTGTATGAATTCCGCTCCTCCAAGTATATTCAGCCAAGAAAGAAAAGGGAGTGTTCAAATTTCAACGCTTGTCAATAAGGTTATGATATCACCAGGGAGAAATAGGAAAATAAGGCTATGAATTCTGGTAAAATATGTCCAAACCAAGTAATTTTCATTGCTAAGTTTCTTGAGAATGGAGAATCTCTTAGGTACCCACATTACTTGCCCCACACAAAACATAGACTTCCATCTTTTCTACAGAGTGCCTCATAATTTCCTTCCTCCAGTGGGTTCTCTTTAGTGTGTAAATAGAAAGGTCTAGGATAATATCTCAAAACTTCTGCAGAATTTTAATAGTTTCTTATCTCTTTTACCAGGTCTAATGACTCAATTTCATGGCTAGTTTGTTTTATGGTATAGTAACTTTGTTTTTTCGCTGTCCAATGTCTCTCAAACTTTTTCCCTACCTCTTTCTAATAGGTCTCTCTTCTATTCGAATTTTTGCATGATTTAATCATAGCAAGAGAATCCCAACACAATTTCTTCATAGTTCGAAGAATGTATGGAAGACTACTTGGTAATTTTTAGGAAGTGATGACCTCGATTTATGATTTTTTTTCCTCTAGTCCTTTTAACCTCTTTTAACTTTGCAAACTCAGATTTTGAAATAAGTGAAGGTTTAGGGTAACATAACATATATGTTTTTAGGCATAATTCCCCCCTCACCTTTCCCCTCTTGTGGTATCATAGCCCCTTTAGGAGATCTTGCTCCACCCACCTTGGTCATTTTTTATTAACTGTAAAAATAAATATTTACAATGTTCACAACACCATGGTATATCTACCTTGAGGTGTTAGTATAGTAGAAATACAATATCCATGTAGAAAAATATTTCAACATAATTAAATACAAAATATTCAAGAAGGTCAAACTAGGATATTACATAAATATACTTGGATTTATTGTTGTAAGACATTTTGTTTTGAATAAAATTCTTCCTTTAACTATTAAGGGAAACAATATGTATATATAGGGAATTTTATAAAAAAAAGGTAAGCCTCTTAAGCAACCTCGATACGCTAAGTGTCTTCAAACCTATGATCATAACTACCCTAGCACATAATAAAAAGTTACCACATATGCTTAATACCCCATACATGGATGTTAACAAAGATTAAAATAAACAAGTCTTGACAATTGGACTGCACACTAGGAAGAGGTAGAATTTTAAAAACATAATTCATGCAATTGARGGAATGAACYCACATTGGGTGATACAWCATCAAAATCCTTGWWTTGTATCTCTTAKCCCTTTGGTGYAGGGTTAGGGTCCATGAGAATGGTCTCCCATCCATYGTTTCCTTGCTCAAGATTAGGATGCTTCTTGACTTTAGGAATTGTTGAAGCTATACAAAATCATTGGTCACTTTGTTGTAATGTGAAATTAGTGCCTCTTGCGAAGTTRAATTTTAATCACCAAGATTGTTTTTTGAATTTTGGCTACCCTTGAATTGTGTACAAGCCAATACAATAGTTATAGAAACTAGACTTAAAACTAGCTTTCAAAGATGCGCAAAGATGGAAACATAAGATAAAATTCTTCCTCATGAGAGTCATATCAATGTTGCTCCAAATGTTACTTGTCACTCTGACATACCTTTTTATTGCTATGGCCACCATCTCAGGTTATTGCAATTTAAACGTAGATAGGTAATGAGCTCACCATGTTGAGCACATGTATAGGTCCATAAGATTGTTGAGTGATGTTTTTTCATCTTCAAGGAACTCCAAATCTAGGTGGATCTCATGTCTATTCCAACATGCCCCAATCCATAAAGGGTTGTTATAGGTTAGGGGAATCAAAATGAATAAATGAACTTGATTTCATGATTAACATGCCTAAAAAATAGGGAAAATGAAACATTTACTACAACTAATTATGGTATAAATGCTTAAAAGGTTCTGAAATGGTTGACAAATGATAAAGTTTAAAATGCAACATTTGGAAAGTGAAAATGAAAGGGGACTATAAGTAAAAATGAGGCCAATGTTGAATTTTCCTTGCACATACATTAACTTGTCACATTGATTTTTTTGAGGTTTTGGGTTTTTATATTTCAGTAAAAGATGTTGTTTAAAAATGTGTCCTTCAACAATGAAGTTTTAGAAAATAAATTACCCACCCAAAAAGTATATTGATCATTGTTTTGTTTATGACCGATTTTTTGTTAAAGAATTTACCTGCCAAATGGTGGTGACAGATGCCATCACTAATAAAGTTTGTTGATGTGTGCACTAACATAAACTAACTATTCCACTAGCTTCATTTAGTTTCCATGAAAGAAGTGTCCATAATGATGTTTTGAATTTTTTTCCAACATTGAAAATACATCTAGGAAGGCAAGTTGCTTGTTGTTAAAGATAAACAATTACAATTTTTACATGTATTTTGACATCCATAATTCTTACTAATGGAGACTTTAAATGTTAAATTCAAACATTTTTTCCCATGAAATACATATCCCGAGGAAACCCACCGGGCACTGATCCCCTCATTCCAAGGATGGAACCTATGGTAAACTAGATTCTTTAGGGCCCAAGGCTAATAAAACAATATTTTTATTAAGAGCTCAACATGTCACTTGCAAGAATTGATCTTGGGTGGGGAGGATAACACTCCTCTCAACTACAAGGGCTAGACCCAATTGACAATCAAATTTAAACACTTGTTGAGGTTATTGCGCAATTGAAGAATGAGAATTCCAAAATAGGAGAGTTGATTATATTGATTATAGTGAACACTTTTGATTTGAGTATGATATCTCAGGTTGAACTTTGAGAGGACACAAGCGCATGAGAGGCTAATATAGTTTCAAATTGCAAAGTAATTGACATTGTGGTATGATGTTATGTGGGTTGATAAAAGGAAGTAATTCCAAATTGCATTATCCCAAGAGGATAATATTATCAAGGTTATGGTGTCCTAAGAGGTATACAACCACACCATAAAGAAAATTGCGATTCCTTGTTCCAAGTAAATCATATCCCTAAATGATTCATTGATTTAGGTTCCACAAAAATGTGAGGCCGCAACACCAAGGATGCAAAACAAAAGGAAAGAAATGATGACACACCAGACAAACCTATGCATGAGGGTTACAAGAAGACATAAGACCATTATAACACTTCTAGTTAAAAAAAAATGGTTGTTGAAGAATTTATTCCAATGGACTCCTTTCTCTAGTTTGTGTATAAATTATAAATATCAACATAACAAAGAGGGGGGGGGTGATCTAACTCTCTTTGTCACTTCTGTATAATATTTTAATGCTTGTGGGTAGCTTATTTAAAGGTTTTTCAGCTAGATATAGAATAAATGGCTCACGTGTACACAATTATGTTAATGTAAGCTTGTTCATTAATGAAATATCATCTTATTACATGGCATAATGTGTACATATGCTATGGACCAAATAGTCAAATAAGCATAAAAAAGACATAGTTCAATAGTGTCATGTCTAAATCAAATGAAAGAGAATGAAAAATAAGTCTCTTTGAGGGGGAAACCTCCTTTACAAGATATCAAATACACAAAATATGATTAGTCAAATGTGTTTCCTTGATGTATATATAGGAGACAAAGAGGGTAGAATGCAATAATAGTAGGGCAAAATAACTATAATCAATTTAAATATAAAGAATGAGGGTCATGTTTAAGGGTAAAAAATGCCCCTCCCCTTCAAACCAACATTTCCTTGAATGCTGATTAGCAGTGGATGGTTTTGTATGAAGAATTGATCTTTTGATGTCGCATCTTCTGTTGGAAAGTTCTTCCACTTGATGAGATACTTTGTAATTGCTCAGTTTTGTAATTGCTTGATGCATGTTTATATGACCATTTCAGGTTCTAGTATGATCTTTTCCTCTTCATCTAGTTCTAGAAAAATAGTTTTAACTAGGATCTTGTCACCTATCACTACATTTAAACATGAAATATGGAACCCTGAATATACATGTGAAGACGAAGGAAGCTCCCATATGTAAACCATATTGTGAATCCTCTGCACCACATTACAAGGACCATAGTACTTGGGTGATAATTTAACAAACCATCTTTTGTTTCTCGCGGGACCTCTGCTTGTATGGTTATAGCCTTAGAAATACTCAATCCCCCTCTTCAAAGTTCCTTTCACCATGTTGTTTATCTTTTATTATTTGGTGCTATATCCAAGATGTAATTCAATAGTTGGAGAACCTCTTGTTAGTGCTTGATATGATCCTCGATTGCTTAAACCTTAATTTTTCCTCTCAAGGGTCTTGTAATGGATGATACCCATAGAGTGTGGTAAATGGGGACATTTTGGATAAAGTATGGGAGGAAGTGTCGTACCACCATTCTACCAAAGGTAACCATTTGATCCATTGTTACTGTTTAGAAGTTGCAAAGCAACAAAGATAAACTTCTAGACATTTAGTCACACTCTTTGTTTCCCCATCAAGTTGGGTATGGTAAGAGGTGACACGATCCAATTGAGTATCCAAACAAAAAAACAAATTAGTCCAACAAATTTTACTAGTGAAATTGGATCTCTATCACTTACAATATTCTTGGGGTTTACATATATCTTTAAAACTATCTCCATGACCATTGCACCTACTACCCATACTTTGTGAGTCGATCCACCACCACATGATGATACTTCCCTTCAAACTTTAGTAGACCTATGATAAAATCCACTTAGATCTCTTCCTGACATTGACTTGGAATGAATAATGATTCTAGAAGACTCAAGGTCTTGATCATCTCTTCTTTGTTTTATTGGAAATCTAAACACTTTCCCACAAACTTTTGAACATATGTTCTAAGACCTCCCAAGAAAAAATCCTTCTTGATCCTACGATAACTCTTAAAAAATATCAAGTGTCCCCCTATAGGAGAAGTATGTATTTTTGAAAGGATATCTTGTTTGAGTTGGGAGTTCTTATGCAATCCTTGTGGCCATAATTGTGGAATAGGTCCACTATGTAGTTAGAGGAAATAATATAATAATAAGGGGTAGTTGGCATAAACCATCAAGAATAATCATAATAAAATATAAATACACATGGGTTTATTTTTAGTAAAATATGTTGGATGTTGAGTATTGTATTGTAGCAAGCATGGCTTGTGGAGTGATTCATTCCACAGGAAGTATTTGATGGTGTTACACTGCATTTAGGGTTCTCTCTCTCTCTATTATTGCGTGAATAGATTTTTTTAATTGTAAGGGATCCATCTTGTTTGTGATTCAATTTCAAGGGTTAAGAATCACCACAAGTGGTATCTGTATTCTTTCGTGGGCCAAAAAAAGGAAGATGTTTTTTGTTTTTTTGTTAGATTTTTAGGGAAAAAAGAGGATAGTGGAATTTAGATCTATTTATAAATTTTTTTTAGTATAATTTAAATAATCCAACTACATATATGAGTTCCTCTCGAAAAACTACCCAATTAAAAAAAAAACCGTCCAAATTGGAGTATTTGAAGTAAAGATATTGCTGATTTAAAATTCAACTATTTTAAGGTTTTTCTGGTGACGACCACACAGATTGTAATGCATGTATATTTTGATAGAGTGTCCATATTTATATCAAACAAGTGTCGGTAGATGTAGAGTGGCTGTGGCATTGCATAATTTTTGTCATAATAGAAATCCCGATCAATATTGAGGGAATTATGGTTATTTAGAAATTTCATCCTTAAAGCCCTAGCCGCATGAAAGAGATCCTTTGAAAAGTAAGTTATTTATTCAAAACCCTTGTTCTCTTTTTAGCTTTTTCCAAGTAAAATGTATTTTACGGGAAAATATGATGGTCCTACTATTGAAGAATACATAAAATAGAGGAAGTTAGTATGGGGAAAGGATTGGAATTTTTGGGTAATATTTAGTTTAAAAGAAAATGTTGCCATATGGTGGTAGTTGCTTAACCATGACAAGATGATGGCACTTTTAAATGAATCACATGAACAAGTATTTTTATACATGTGATCTCATGTGGTGAAAGAGGATAATGATATCCATAAGGTTTTTTTTTCACGTGACAACTTCCTATTATAGGTTCATGGATGTATTCAATAGGAGAAGGTCACTATTTCTATAAACCCTAGCTGCAAGCATAATTTAATCAATATTAACTTAGCTAAAAGATTGCAAGTCCCAACAAAGCATATCCAAAGAAAATATGCATATTTGATGCACATGTATTTATTATAATGCGTGGAATTGTTTTTTGAAATAAAATTCTTCCTTTAACTATTAACATAAATCCCCCCCCCCCCAAGGGTGTAGATCAGTTGGTGATAGATTGTACTATTAAGACACTCCTTGTGATGTCGCTGATTCAAACCTTGACTAGTTCATGTGTCAATGTTGGGGGTTGTGTAATGCACCTTGAGTTTATAGTGGTAGCGGTAAAAATCGACCCCATGTCACACAAGTATGAACCCATCCCAGTTGTCGATTCCTCCATATACAAAAAAAAACTATTAAGATAAATTGTATTTTATATGAATAAAGTGGCTCTCTTACACAACCTCAATGAGTCAAGTGTCTTGGAGATTATGATCAAAATTGTCCTATATCATAGTACAAAATTGCCACACATGCTCAATAGAAATACATAGACATTAACAAAGATTAAAGTAGACAAGTATGGGAAAGTTGTCTGACACACTAGGAAGAGTCCATAACTTGAAAAATGTAAGTCATGCAATGGAAGGATCAAACTGAGATTGGGTGGTAGAATCCTTATAAGGGTGTTTCCTCCAACCATTTGATGCAAGTTTAGGTTCTATAAAAATATGCTTCCATCTATCATATCCTTCGTAATGGTAGGATGCTTCTAGGCTTTATAAATGGATAAAGCTAGTTGAGGATACTTGCCATTCTTTTGTAACGTGAAATTAATTCCTCTTCCTTGTGAAGCCAAATTATTAACAACAAAAAAATTCAAAATTTGGTGGTATGTGCTTATAAGCCACTCTATTAGTTATAAAAACTAGATATAAAACTAGTTATCAAAGAAATACAAACATTGAGAGTTGCACTTTTTAAGATTCATAGTAATTGTGCCATCACGAATCTTTGTCAAGGTTGCATACCCTATTGTTGCTATGGACACCATCTCATCTTCTTGAAATTTGAACACAAAGATGAGATGGGGTAACCATGTCGAGCAAATGTATAGGTCCATCACATGGTTGAGAGATTATTCATCATTTTCCAAGAACTTCTCCATATCTAGATGGATATTCTTTTTCTAGTCCACCATGCACTAGTCTATGAAAGGTTGATGTAGCCTCAATAAATCAACATGGAACCAAGAAGTTTGATTTAACAACTCCTTGTGATTAAAAATGCCCACAAAAGAGAAAAATTAGAATATGTATTAGAACCAAAAACATTAGTCTACCTTAATTATGGTAGAAACACTCAAAACACCCCCAAAATGGATTACAAATGGAAATGATTTAAGATGTTTCTTGTCAGGATCTAGTCCAATGGTTGATATGGAGTGCCATAATGTCAGTGACCGATATTCAAACCCTGGTAGGAATGAATGATCCTTAAGCGATTAGCCTTTGGCCAACTTGATTCACCAACACATACCCTAAGGTTAATTTTAAGATTTTATTTGTTTTTTGTGCTTAATACCACTGTGTAATTATCAATGATTGTGAATTAAAATATAGACAAAATTGGTGCAAGAAATTCTCAATCATCCACAACAAAACAAAAATTTACCTTGGAGAACCATATGTGGGAAATTCTAGCTCAAAATGGCTTGCTTGGCTCTTGATTAATTCTCAGGGCAAGTACATATAAAAAATGGGTGAATTAGAGATTTTTATCGCATGATGATAAATACAAGGATAAAAGAATATAATACCTCCTTTTCTTTACATTCAACTTCCTTGAACTAGAATTGACTATATCTATAGAAGCTATTGTTGGCCTCAATCTCTCCAATTATCTCTCTTCACTATTTCTTCTCTACATTACAAAGTGATTGGATCAACTTCCTTTATTTCTAAATTGAACCAACTGACTCCCCCTCTCTCCTCATCCTCCCACATATTTTAAGCCTCCTCAGAAGGCCAAAAGGTAGGGAAAATAATTAGTTATTGTGGTAGTTTGAACGACTTTGTGGTTGCAACTAACATGTAGAGATTGAGGTGACATGGAAATATCACTTATGCGGGCCATAGGTTACATGTCCTTCATTAACCCTTTAGTGGTTATCAACCATTGGGTCCCTATAGGAATCGAGATAAAAATATCTATAGACATGTGTTTCCTTTGGACATTCTCATTCTTTGACACCTCCAAAACTTCTATGGAGTGTGTGGGACGTTGGTCAATGAAATTTGGTGCTACATATGAGTCCCTCTACCATTAACAAGTGACCTCTTCCATTCCAATGCCCATTGGCCACTTGTCTTCATGGGTGGGCCATAACCAAAACTCACACAACTCCAACTTCCTTTAGTTGTTAAGGTTGTGAAGGGTGGAGGGTAAATGGGTAAAGCTCAAGCCTTTGGGTTGCCAAAGATTTTACTTACCCAACGCTTGCATTGCCTCACGATTTTTTTTAATGCAGATGGTGGAGGGTAGAGATAACACATCCTCCTTATATGCTTGATACTCCACCTCCACATTCATTTCCTTAGTTGTTTCCCTTTCGTGTGGATAGTCGAGGTAACACCTCCCACTAGAATTTTGGCCATGCCTCTGCATCTTACCTTGGCTTGACATTCTTTATGGTGTAGAAGGAAGATGTGAAAGATGAAGGTAATCCGACCTCTCTTGGTTTTGACCCTTTCCCCCACACTGTACATTCTTGTGGGGAACTTAACAAAATTCTTCCCTGTGTGGAATTTATCATCAAAGGATTAATATGATCCCTTGAAACATAGTGTTGAGCTAGCATTTAGCTATTTCAGTTTATTATATGACCAATTTAGATTTCACCTCCCTAATGGGAGGCTTTTGGTCCTCAAAATTTATCAAGGATAAATGAGGAAACAATCCTAAGTTTTTTTGTAATATCCCTTGGCCGAACCCAATTGTATGTAAATGAAAATGTACTTAAGTTGGTGGGTTGTTTGATATAATTTTGTATGCACATTTCATGGCATAGTGCATGCATGTACTGCGTAGTAAAATGAGGAAGTTTTCACATTCTTGGATACCACGCGCAACAAATTGAGTGTGCGCGATTTTGAGGCCAGGTAGCCTTTTGTGTATATGCTACGTTTTATAGGCTGGTGAGCCGGTTATTATAAGCTAGGATGCTTATGTTTGATTAGGCTGGAAAGCCTAGATCTTAAAGGCTAGTGGGCCTATTTTTGTATATGTCTCATGATTAATATAAAATACATCGCTACGCGTAGACCGACCATGATAAAATAGATGGGGGACTAAACTCCACTGGTTAGGGAAAGGGAGAAGCCTAAAAGTTAAGGAAAAGGGATAAGCTAGGGAGCTTAAGCCAAAAAGGAATATTATATTAATATTTCTTAAATCATAAAGTATGGATAATTATTTTATCCTAAGTTCTAAAGTTGGGTACAAGTGGGCCAAAGTAGCTCCCAAAATGACAATTATCAATTTGGGGACATGCATACATATTGTTGGGACTTAGTTCATTTTCCCATCTTTCTCATGATCCTTGCCGTCATTCCTTCCATCATTCAACCATTATTCCATCATCACTCACACACCATGGAGCTATCCTTCGTATCTTCAAGACTGTACTTGAACCTGTATCCATAGCCATTTTGGATTGGTGTAGCTGGTTAGCTAGGGAGCGGGACTAAAGAAGAGGGTTGTCAGGCCCATGGGATATTGAAGAGGCGGGTTGTCAGGTCCATGAGCAATTATCTGGGTGAGATAATTGCTGGTAATTAATTTCATGAAGGTGTTAAACTACAGCTACAATGCTCTGAGACTTCCTGTCCAGCCTATTTTTGAAGCCAAGAAAGGAAGTGGGGCAGCCAAAGGACTGTTGAGCAGAGAAGGGGCACACTTCCTAGGTGGGACAGGCATGTGGGGAATGAGGGACTGTAGGTTGTTAGTTTGAGTTGGCACATGAGACAGAGTCTTTCCTGTTGACTATGAGCCTTTAGCCTGGCTGAGAATCCCTTTACTCGGGTGGAGTTTAGTCCCAGCTCGGGGGTGGCTCACTGTTGAGAGTGATGAACAGTGTGGTATAAGGCTGGGAGGTTCATGGAAGCTCTGGACGCAGTTGGTGACATTATTACCAAGATAAGTGTCAATTGTGTGATAAATTTACATGCTGCATTGTTATTTATGTGCTTATTTTATGGGTTATCATATGTGCGGTTATAACTATGTTTATTTTTATGGGTATTTCCTGTATATGATGCATGCGCACGTTTACTATTATTTCAATATGAATCCATTCATTTACCTATGTATTTGTGTGTTTACGTTTTTATATATAAAGCTTCCACAAGAGTTCTCTGTGTGTATATTTTAATTGCATGCAGTTCAAAAATTTATGTGGCATAGCTCAGTATGATGTTGGGTATGTTACAGTATGTTCCGTAAAGAGAGAACAATAAGAGTTCTCTGGCTTAGAGTGGCCCAACATGGATGGTCGGGGATGTTACAATATGGTATCAGAGCTTCAGTTTTCAACACTGAGCCTGGATGGGCCAAGCAAGTTGAGTGAAGCGAATTTCACAAAGGATTAATTTTGAAATGGCCAAATTTCGAGTTGCAGAGCGTCCATGGTAAAGAGCTACAACAATTGGGCAGAATTGGGAAAAAATCCCAATTTCGGTTGTTAAATTCATGGGAAAATTGAGAAAATCGACCATGTGGTGAGATATTATTGATTTAATATCTGTTCTACCAAATTCAGAGTGAGAATTGGTCGAATTTGAAGTCACAGTGAAGCCACAATAGTTGGAGCGAGTTTTATAATTAAAATTCTCAATTTGTGAATTGAGTTTGGGAAACATTCATTCCAGAAATGTCAACCCACAACAATTTGTTGTTACAGGGGTTGAATTGGTGTTATCGGGGTGAAATTGAACGAATTTCATAGTTGCAAAATGTCTATGGTAAATTGGGGAAAAATTTAATCAAAAGCCCCAATTTCTGCAATGAAGTTCCCAAGGAATTGATGTGCATAAAAATGAATGTGCATAGGTGGGTGCACTAAAAATGCATGATGCACAGTGAAAAGCTTGTGATAGGTAAAATTCGGTACTGCGCGACAATATATTGGCGTACTGGTGCACGTGCCAAATTTTGGTGCCGCGCGGAAAATTTTTAGTGTGCAGGTGTGCACGCTAAATTTCAGTGCCGTGCGGAAAAATGTTAGTGTGCAAGTGTGCACGCTAAATTTCGGTGCTGCATGGAAAAATGTTAGTGTGCAGGTGTGCACGCTAAATTTCAGTGCCACGCGGAATAATGTTTGTGTGCAGGTGTGCGCATTAAATTTCTCCACCGCGCAAAAAAATGTTGGTGTATAGGACTGCGCGCTAAATTTAGCATTGCACAGTGTGCACACACATAATAATGGCGCACATGGTGTGCACAGTATTGGTAGAGTGCAAAGGAGTTTGGTTGGTGCACATGCAATGTGGGTATATGTTGTCGCACGACAATTTAGTTAATGGTGTGTGCAAAGTATTGGTGCATGATGGGGCGTACTAAACTTTGGCATGGTGCAATGCGTCAAGTGAAATGCGTGTAGAATATCAACGTGCGATACAAAAACTGTGCGCAACGAGTAATAGTGCAAGAACCAAAACTGCGCGTGGTGGATATTGGCGCGAGACATTAAAGTAGTGCACGCAAGTTGTAACGACCCTTGATTATTAAGTATAATTAATTTAATAATATAATCCTAAAAGATTAGCTAAACTATATTTATGTCTTAAAATAACATTTCTAATTGATTTTTATTAATGAGTTAGTCATGATGGTTAATAATTCATTTAAGTATTAAATAATTCATTAATTAATTAAGTATTAATTAAGTATTAAATAAAAGGTGGAGAATAAAATATAACATTAAATTAAGTTGTGTATACAAGAAGGGATCACATAAGGATCCCGAGAAGATAAAAGAATTAATGGGAATGGATAAGGGTAATAAAGGAGTTAGGTGAGGAGGTAAATGAAAGGAAGGCGGTGAAGGAGGAATAAGGAAGGAAGAAAGGAGTTGGAGGGGGATCATTCTACGGGGGACTGTTTTCTTGCTATGGGCAGAGAGCTGAGAGGGGCTGTGAGATTGGTGTGCTCAGATTGAGGCACGGGTTTTTCTGGTTGTGACATATTGATCAGGCAGGCACCGGGTTGCTAGAGGTTTTGGGCTCGGAGGGCCAGGATATCCGTAGATATCCTGGAGCTAGGTCGTTTTCCTAGTTGGTAGGGTGGACAATATTTTTGGGCAATTATTTTTCTGTGTTTGCAACAGGACTGGACTGTGTAGCAGGTAGCAGGAGAGCAGCAGCAAGGCAGCTGGCAACGCAGATTAGCATCAAGACCAGGTAACCTGTTAAATTATGCATTTATTTTATTCTGCTATGAAGTTGTTAATATTTGATGAATCTAAATTACTGAAGTCGCTGGTATGAATGTCAATATTATGCTGAATAGATAGTCTTAGTTAAGAAATAAATTGCTTATGAGGATAACGATGTTTAGATATATATATATATATATATATATATATATATATATATATATATATATATATATATATGGTCTTTACATTTGGTATCAGAGCTGTAGTTGAAACACTGGAGCCTTAAGGGCCACGTTCCCAGCTCAAATTCCCCTCCGCTTAACCTGCACACAAAACATAGAAACTTTAAATAAATAAATAAATAAATGCAAAATTTACTGAAGTAAAACAAGCTACGTAGGTGAATTAAGTACAGTCGGTTATAAAAAAAAACAGATATGGAACAAATGAAAGAGACTTTGAATAGCCTAGTTTTTATGGCAAAAGAACAAAGTAAAATGGTATTATGAGATCAGTTTTCTGGGGATTATTACAAAATTTGCTTCAAAGTCCTAAGAAACTAACCAAACCCAAGATCATTTTAGATTTGCTTTTAGATGTTCCACACAAAAGTTACATATTTATCCTGCAAAACGGAAAGAGGGATTACTCTTAAGTTATATGGAATATATTGGAATTTATTTGTTTTAATTTGCAAATAGATCTTCAAGATGCCATTTCAAAAATTGTCAAAATTCTATGTTTGGATAGTTGGACCTAAAAAAATAAATAAATAAATAAATAAATAAAAATTGAAAACAAATGAATCTATATTGAAATTGAAAGAAAGACTAGGAATGGAATGCCCAATTCTATCCAAAAGCTAAGGTCCAGTGAACAAGTTCTGACTTTGTTACTACGGCCCATTTAACTACTTTGCTTTTCTTATTACATGTTGCAAATGAACCAGACAAGATCTTTAATCTTGGCTTATGTTACAAATCTAAAGTAAAAGTTGGCCGGAACTGTGATTATGTGGATTCTATCTGTGATTTACGCTAATTCTGATTGCTGATGAGATTTAGGGCCGTATTGTGCCTACCTGGGCTGAAATGAGCAGAGCAAACAACACGAGCGCAGTACAACAGAGACCTACCACTCCCTCTGTTGCAACAATCTCACGCGTTTCTTTAGAGTACAGTTCGCTGACCAATGGATTCCGTCGGTAGGCGCACTTTGACAACATCAATGGATTTAGGCCCTGCTAACATAAAAATGTTTTGACTATATATCCCCTCAATCTTAGCAATATACTATTCCTTTATGATAAAAATGCACTAGATCGCCCGCACTTTCCAACAAACTCCAGCTTCAAGTCCGGAAGAAGGAACTCTTTCTTTGAACCGTCCCTTCGACTCGTGATTCTTACCCTGAGGAAGAACATGTTGTAAATGTTCTCCAGAACTAAACTTTGACCTCATCATTGATAGGTTCAGTGAACCTTTCTCCTTCACGTTGCCTATCCAGTCGTTCAATCGTCTCCATTTCACTTTTTCACCGAGACTACATTAGCCAACCAACCAGGGACTTATCCGTATGCACTATAAGTTGCTACTCCCTGTTCAAGTACTCATTCCAAACAGGGATCTATTTTTTAGGCAGTTTTAATTAAATGTTGCTTGCAATTTCTGAAACGATTGACTCATATAACCATAGATATACCTGAATGGTTCCTAGCTGCACCTGTAGAATCATTTTATAATAGACAACATAGTTAGTTCTAACTCGTGAAGAATACAAAGGTCGGCAGAGGATTTGACCCCACGACCTCCTGCAACTAATTCAAACCTTCATGCAATGTGCCATACATGTCAAATATCAATGCTGCAACTCGTGAAGCATACAGAATGGCGGGAAGGAGATTGACACGAGTATTTCTATTCATTCCGACAAGTGTATATAGTTTCCAGTGGCCATTCATGCAGAGAACGATCTTTTTTGCCGGTTCCTGACCCAAGAGATAACTATCCAATGAATTAGTGGCACAAATATGGAAATCTAGAGAGTGCAATTTACAGGGCCAGAGTTTTGATCTGACTGATATATTAACAAAATTAACAATAACAGGTATATATGTGAGGTAGGACCTATACAACGTCATCAGATCCTGTCAAGCATTTAAAAACAATTTTTAAGCTCACATTTTTCCAGATTTGTGGAAGCCTTCCACCCATATAGATAGCAGACATAATCTATCCCAACCACGTTCCTACTGCAATGACGAACTACTTACCTATTATTGAGTACCCGAACTCAATTGTTCTCGCTTCCTGAACTTACACAACATCGAGTCAATAATTACGGAACCTGGCAATTGATGTTATTCATATTGAAATTGCTAATTTCTACAGAGTTCTTTTATGGATAAAAAAAGATCAAAATTTTCCTCCCTGTTAGTAATACTGCTTCCCTTGAATCTATTTTAGTAGAATCTTAAAATGGCATGTAAATGGAAGTAATTGAGAGCACCAACAAATAATACTATTGCACATACCTGAAGGTTACAGAATGAGAAAGAAAACTTAGTACTACAACAATTCCCCTTACAATGGATATCGGAATTAGATTTAGTACTGATCAACAATACAGTATGAAAACCTACACTGCGTAGTATGGTTTTCTTAGGACTAGAATCAATATTTCCTAGAAATCCTTCGTTGTCTACAGAGAATTGGTTTAACCTATAACTCGGACCACTCCAACCAGACTCGTGGGATGATGAAGCCAGATATGAGCTCGGAGTATGGGTATGACTGCTTGCCAAAGATCTCGCAGACCTCCTTCGCTGGTTTTGCGGGTGCTAGAGAAGCGAGCGATGAATCCATACAACCTTCCAAGTGGATCCTTTTCAGGACTGAACCTGCATATCTATCACCACAAGAGCTGCGTTTTGGATTCGGGATTGCACCTCCTGATCTCGAATTCTTCGTAAGAACGCCCCATCGTCTGTGCTACACGCGAGTCCCAACTCCAACTATTCGAAACTCCTTTGTGTCTGACTATGCCAACGGAAGTGAACAGAATGAATGGGAGGAGCGCCCATGTTACAGAATGCAAAAGCATTGCTGCCAAGAAGGAGGCAGACTAACACGTGGGACGCATGCAAGCCCCATGTTGCCCACTTGTGAGTCTTCGGGAAAGTGGCAATCCCGGCGCTGCCAATACAGAGTTTTTTTTTAATTGCTTAATTTTAATTTAGTTGTAACATTATATGTTAAATTATTTATTAAATTTTTCTTTATTTTATTTATTTATTTATTATTTGTTTAAATTGAGAAATATTATATTATTTGATAAAATAAAATAAAAACAAATCAAGCATTAAATTAAAGTATAATAATGAAGTTAATAATATTAATAAAGTTTAATTAATAAGTTAATTAAAATATTAATAAAGTTTAATTAATAAATTAAGTAAAAATAAATAAACTGTTAAACTAATTAACTTATTTAATTTTATTAAGAGTTAATTAAAATATTAGTTAAGTTTGAGTAATACAGGGCTAAGAAAATTTTTATGGAGTGCGCGAGGATTGAACCTCAGACCTCCCCACCGTGCAAAGCTTTAACAATGGCCGCCCTACCAACATGCCATGCGTTGTTTCTTTTACAATTAACTTAACATTTAAATACTTTAACTGTCATACCCAAGACCACATGCCAAGTTATCCAGCACCTTTTAGAGCCATACAGGTCACATGCCAAGCTATCAAGCGCCAAAGACGTAAATGGAGGAGCCTACAAAGGGACGTATGTGCTCAATGCGGCATCTTAAGAAGAACAATAATGTCGAAAGGTACATAGCGCGGGTGTACGCATGTCAGCGTAAATTAATAAACATAAGGACGAGAGTCATTTTTAATCAAGTTGTAAGCGTAAATTAAAAGGGCTTAGACTAGGACAAGCGGGAAGGAGGTGGCATATGCATTAGGAGCATAAGCCTAGGAAGTGGCGAGTAAGGTGTAAAGCTAGCGTAGCCACAGGGCAAAGGAACCAATAGTTATTTTCGTAGGGGCGAGAAATGAAGCTTAGATGCTTAAACCTAACCCTAACCTAGCCAATCCCCTAATGGAGTAATGTCTGTTTACAGACAAGTAAAGAAAACTTACGCCTAACCCTATTTCTAAAGTTTAGTAGCACCAATTTAAAACATCCTGGAACTCACCCTGACAACTTTGGTTGATCCAGGTCAAAGCACACAGGATGGTTAGGACTCGAGGGAGTCGAGGCAGGGGAGCGTCGTCGCAAGCACCTCCAACACCACCAGTGCCACCACCACCATTGCCCGAACTAGCCCTCATACTGCGCTCGTTGGAAGCCATCAATGAGACTTTAAAGGGGCGACAACCGGTAGGGACTGAAGTGGAACCCCCACCGTCTGGAACGGATAATCCAGAAGCGTCAAGGGATTCAGGGGGAGGACCTCCACCTGAAGACATCACGCGAAAGTTGCAAAAGATCAAACTTCCGGAGTTTTCCGGAGGTCGCGTCAGTGAACGCACGGAAGCATGGTTGGAAGGCATGAACAGGTGTTTTGCCCTAAGGGACTATGCATCCAACTCAAAGGTGAAGATCGCCATTTTTCAGTTAAGGGACAACGCCTTGAACTAGTGGGGTAACCTGGAAAGAAAACTGCACCTTACCCCAGACACAGTGTCTTGGGAACTTTTCGAGGAGATGTTCAGGAGGAAATATCTACCGGCGTACTACGAGGAACAACAGGTTGGGGCATTTCATGCCTTAGTACAGGGAAACAAAACGGTAGAAGAATATGAGATCAGGTTTATCGAACTGGTCAAATATGTGTCGTATATGGATAACGACCAGCGATAGGCAGAGCACTTCATCTATCGATTGAACCCTAGGATAAGAGCTATGGTGAGGATGTGGAAGCCGTCTTCAGTAGCAGAGGCGGTGGAAAATGCGCGTTACGTGGAAGAACATATGAACTTGACTGGGGGTGCAAGACCGACATTTTCGCATCGCTCGGGATTCGTAGGAAAGGCCCCGAGGACATTTCCTAGGGGAGGGGGCTCAAGGCCACCGCCATATGGTAACAGATTTGCGCCAAGGACAGAAGCTGCAGGGATTTCAATGGCAGCGAGCGCAGCACCTCGATCATCGCCAGCAACACAGACAGGTCCAGCGGGACAAGTATAGTCCAGGATCTGCTACTTGGGAAGACGCCGAGACACTACGGCGAGACTATCCCTCACTATTTTGACCACCTCGAGAACATGTTTCTCGAAGGTGGGGTGTATGTAACACCACCTTTTGACTTAGAAAACCAGGATTACCTGAGGCCTATACACTTTATTTTCTCACCACGGTGAAACTATTAAGTAATACACTCAAACTTTAAAATTTATGAACCCTAACGAATGTTTAAGTGTTATTGATGATGATGCATGTGATGCGATCTATTATGGGAATGTAAATTTTACAAATGTTTAAATGTTGTTGATGATGATGTATATGATGCGACATATTGTGAGAATGTGAATTTAATGAATGTTTAAATACTGTCAGAATGATGTCGGATACAATGGAATCTATTTTGGGCAAATGATGA
>ML778746.1:1387212-1400412 GCA_009831015.1 Picea engelmannii
ACAAGCCTACATGGGCATAATATCCACATAGAGAAACAACACAAACCATGAAGTTGAATCAAAGACTCTCTTCTATTAATCCAATCTGTACATGGGTGTTCTTCACAAGCTCTCTGCTCTGCTCTGCTTGCTCTCTATGATAACGCTAAATAATAATTCTGAATGCTCTGAATGAATACAATAATACAAAGGAGGGTGCCTATATTCCGTTTTCCCTCTCGAAATTTGAAGCTATCAAATCTACAGTTAATTCCTATCTAATAGCATTAAAACTATTAAATGCCTTCCTATCTACAATACAATACAAGTGCGCTTCTTTATGAATGCCTTCATGAAAGAGCAGCGCAACAATTCCCAAGGTGTTTCAAAATTTTATGCTGTGTTATCCAGCTGTCTTTTCTGCTCGATGCGCTGGCTCGCTTGATGAGTGAGCGATGCTCCTGCATCATACTCCTCGGCTCGAAATATTCCATGGGCTCCTGTCCATGAGCTCCTGCACAGTCTGTCCATGCTTTTGAATAACTGTTTCTATCTCCCAGCTGGCATCTTCCACTGGGTGATTCTTCCATTTTACCAGGTATTCAAAATACTGCTTTCGCCTGGTCTTTCTACCCACTCGTTTGTCCAGTATGCACTCCATCTGCGGCTTCTGTGCAACTGGTAACTTATTTTTCCACCTCTCTCAGCCTTACCCTGAGGTCTCTTCCACTCCTCCTTGGGTTTCTGTGTTCCTTCTTGGGCAACTGCCTTGCCTCTGGGCTGACTCCTGCCTCGCCCTCGCTGACCTTGCTTGCGGCTCAGCTTCTCCTCGGCTTTCAGAGCCAATTGGTAAGCATCTTCCATCGTCCTGATGGTCAACATGCTTAACTCATCTTGAATGTCATACCTTAAACCATTCAGGTATCTCGCCACCTTCTCGTCGTCACTCTCCCGATGAGCAGCTCTGATATTGAGCCTGTAGAACTCCTCGGTGTACTCCTTCACCATCATCAAATTTTGTCTCAGGTTCTGCATCCACCTGAACAGAGTGATCTGATAGTCTCTGGGGATGAACTTCGCTTTCATCTTAGTGATCATCTTGTCCCAGCTCTTGATCTTCTATTTTCCCTTGCAACGCCTATCATCCTGCAACTCATCCCACCATAAGGCTGCATGTCTTTTCAATTTTGTAACAGCGTGTCTTACCTTCTTGTCCTCTTCGATATCTTCGTAATTGAAGTAGGTGTCGAGTGCTCGGATCCAATCCAACAACTCTTCTGCATCTAAATTACCCTCATAGACATGAATGTCCATTTTCATCTTCGAGCTCATCCTCTAAATGGCTCTGATCAACCGCTCGGTTGAAGCATCCTCTACTATGACTTCTTCCTCATGTCCATCTTCCTCTTCGATCTCGGAATCACTAAGATCCCCTATGCCGACTTCGCGTCTCTGCACTGTCTCCATCTCCTCGAGCCTTGCTCGGAGATCTCGCATCTGGCGCTCTATTTTTGGATTCCCTGCCGGTCTTCCTCTTCTTCGGGCGTCCCTGTCTTCTCGATCAGGCGACTGCCTCTCTCTCCTCGGCGACATGGTGTATTTTTCTTCCCTCTGCTACCGGAACAAAGTAAACTCTTCTCCCGCTCTGATACCACTCTGACGCAAGTCGTGTGTATCAGAGTGCTTTCCCTTTCTCCTTCACTCCTCTCGCCTGAGATACACAGACAAGATTCCAGGCTCTGATACCACTCTGACGCAAGCCGCAACCCTCACGGTCCAACCCACACTCACCAGGACCTTCTTCGTCTCAGGCCCGAAGAGCTACAATGCTCTCAGATCCCGTATCGGGACCCTTCTGTCACCCACAGGGTACTCTGTTGATCTCCCGGCAAGTTTCTCGGGAAATCGGGTTTTGCGATATCGCGAACCCTGTGTGCACAGTTCACATGAAACTCAAAACCCCGATCCCCAAACTCCGATGGATCAAAGGTCAACGCTCCTTTCTTATCGGGGATTTCCCTATCGGGATATCGCCACTCGCGATGTCAACAACCTGATTTTCCAAACCCCGAGTACCGATGTGCCGATCTCCCGGTTCAATGCCACCTGGACTCCACTCGTACCTGTGGTCCCACACTTCCACTTCACCTTCGGGATTTCATGGATCGCGAATCCACGATGCAAGTTTTCCCTGTAGTTGAAAACCCCGAACGTCAAACCCCGATTCTTAGGAATCTTGCGCCACGTGCCCCGCTTTGATCGACGGCTCCCGTTGATTCGAGAAATCGCTACTCGCGATTTCAACGAGTATGACTCTCAACTCATCAACCACCAATATGCCGCTATGCAATGGCCTATTCTTCCGTACGTCTGCGAACTAACTCCCTTGCAGCTCCTCTCAGATCTAACGGTCAGCGGGATTTCACGATTCTCCTCTGCGAACCCTGGCCGTTGTTTCTTCCTCTTTAAGGAATCCTCCCGTTCCAAACTCTGCCCTGTTCGGAACTTCTCCTGGGTCTGTCCCACAACCTTCACGAGAGGGACTATCTCTCCTGAGCTTAAATTCTCCCGATCCCTTAACTGAATGTTGGCGCACTCCTTGCGCTCGGCGTCCAATCACTCTCCCAAGTGTTGGATTCTCTAGACTCTGTGCGCTTCCGGCAACAATAGTCCCGGTCAACCTATGTTCAGACTCACCATTGAGACTTCAAATCCGGCCTGCACTTCTCCTGCACGGCTTGAATAACCCAATTCACTCTAGGCAGATGAGAATAAGAGTTTAACCGTCTAACCCCATCAACGCACTCTATGCGGATGAATTCGACTGCACTCTATGCAGGAATCTCTTGGCTCAGACAGAGAAACAATTGAAACTTATTCTCTCCTCTCTCACAGATTTCAAATCATCTATGAAATCACACACATAGCATATCCAAGCAAACGCACGACAAAAAAAACAAGCCTACATGGGCATAATATCCACATAGAGAAACAACACAAACCATGAAGTTGAATCAAAGACTCTCTTCTATTAATCCAATCTGTACATGGGTGTTCTTCACAAGCTCTCTGCTCTGCTCTGCTTGCTCTCTATGATAATGCTGAATAATAATTCTGAATGCTCTGAATGAATACAATAATACAAAGGAGGGTGCCTATATTCCGTTTTCCCTCTCGAAATATGAAGCTATCAAATCTACAGTTAATTCCTATCTAACAACATTAAAACTATTAAATGCCTTCCTATCTACAATACAATACAAGTGCGCTTCTTTATGAATGCCTTCATGAAAGAGCGACGCAACAATTCCCAAGGTGTTTCAAAATTTTATGCTGCGCTATCCAGCTGTCTTTTCTGCTCGATGCGCTGGCTCGCTTGATGAGTGAGCGATGCTCCTGCATCACTGACTAGATTGAATGCATACATAAATTACTAAAGGATGACAATTTTGATTATTAGTACATGCACGAGATTTGCATGTACTAGCTACACATGCATTTCTTGTACATATACACTAGTATGTATGAGCTTTCTTGACTTACTTACTGATAATATCAGTTACTTGTTATGAATGTGTGAACCATGTTTCTTTTCCTTTTTACCCTAAGATACCTTAACTTCGGGACGAAGTTTCCTGAAGGGTGGGTGTATGTAACGACCCTTGATTATTAAGTATAATTAATTTAATAATATAATCCTAAAAGATAGCTAAACTATATTTATGTCTTAAAATAACATTTCTAATTGATTTTTATTAATGAGTTAGTCATGATGGTTAATAATTCATTTAAGTATTAAATAATTCATTAATTAATTAAGTATTAAATAAAAGGTGAAGAATAAAATATAACATTAAATTAAGTTGTGTATACAAGAAGGGATCACATAAGGATCCCGAGAAGATAAAAGAATTAATGGGAATGGATAAGGGTAATAAAGGAGTTAGGTGAGGAGGTAAATGAAAGGAAGGCGGTGAAGGAGGAATAAGGAAGGAAGAAAGGAGTTGGAGGGGGATCATTCTACGGGGGACTGTTTTCTTGCTATGGGCAGAGAGCCGAGAGGGGCTGTGAGATTGGTGTGCTCAGATTGAGGCACAGGTTTTTCTGGTTGTGACATATTGATCAGGCAGGCACCGGGTTGCTAGAGGTTTTGCGCTCGGAGGGCCAGGATATCCATAGATATCCTGGAGCTAGGTCATTTTCCTAGTTGGCAGGGTGGACAATAGTTTTGGGCAATTATTTTCTGTGTTTGCAATAGGACTGGACTGTGTAGCAGGTAGCAGGAGAGAAGCAGCAAGGCAGCTGACAACGCAGATTAGCATCAGGACCAGGTAACCTGTTAAATTATGCATTTATTTTATTCTGCTATGAATTTGTTAATCTTTGATGAATCTAAATTACTGAAGTCGCTGGTATGAATGTCAATATTATGTTGAATAGATAGTCTTAGTTAAGAAATAAATTACTTATGAGGATAACGATGTTTAGATATATATATATGGTCTTTACACAAGTTATTGGCGTGACAGAGAAGTGATACACAATGGTTTTAAAGTGCGTGAAGCACAAATTACCTTGTGTTGTTGTTGTGCATGGTAAATATGGGTGTACAGGTTGAAATTTGGCGCGCAAATTTGTTTGGAAGGCGAACAACAACAAAAAAGTAGCGATTTTCTGTGACATTTTATATCATTTGAACGCCATACTTTTGTAGCACGTTTTTGAGGGCCTTAACAACGTTTTTAGCAACTCAAAAACCACAAGACAGAGGTGTACCAAAGGTACACTCTATCTTTGTAGCTCAAATAGAAGATCTTGGAGAGAGCTTTCTAATGGTGTAAATTGTTTGTCAAACGAAGCATTTTTGAGAAAGTTACAACACAAACAGTGAAGGGTAAATTTGAAGATCCATTTAACTTCGAAGGGCCATAAATTTCCACTCTAGAATCAGATTGAGGCACATGAGTAGTCAATGGAAAGATATTAAGCCATAGAAGACATTCCAAGAGCTGAATTAAATTTTTGGGCATGTTAAAAATGTTTAATATGGAAAATAATGTACCTGTAGCATATTAGTTACAATATGGTATTTTGGCCTAGAACTTCAGCCGACTGTAACTAGTATCTTGGAACCCAGAAAGAGGTGAAACTTGGACAGAGTGTCCATAACATGTATATAAAGAAACCCAATTGAGATCCTATGAAAAATCCAATGGAGTAGGTGCGAAATTGCATAATTACAGCATAGAGTTGTGCCCAGTTGAAAAATGAACAGAAAAATTAATGGGAAAATTTCAGATAACCATAACTTTATTCTCGAAACTCGGAATTGAGCATGGGAGTAGGCGTTGGAAAGGTATTGGATAGTGGAATATAAATATCCACCCAGAAAATTGATCCAGGCTTTCAATTTTCCAAGAAATCATAAGAAATAATTCTGATATTTTATTGAACCATAATGGTTCATATTTTTCAGGAAATTGTTGAAATAGTTAGCCTGACAAAGTTTTGTTGGCTGCACATTTTGCAGAGTTAACAACAACTAGATCAGATCAAGATCAATATAGAGTCCAGAGTAATGGAAGATTCATAGGGGACTTGCAACCAGGAAGATGAAATCAAAGGAATGGATGTCCATTTGGGCATTGAAGGAACAAACTCCAACATACATGGAGATGAAAGGAATGAAAACATGAATATGACAGAGACCATTAAGAATTTATAGAAGGATGTACAAAGCCATAAAGATGATAATGAAAGGCTTATGAGAGCCAAGAAGCAGTAGGATGACTTCAACTTGAAGTTATTGCAGATCTTGAACATAATAGAAAAGAAATTGGATAAGGAGAGTGGTTCAAGCAAATTTGGAAGTCACAGGCCTTATGATGAGAAAAGAAGAGAAAAAAGTGTTAGTAGAAATCACCACCACTCCCCAAGGAATTCCAATAAGAGAGCACACACCAACTCGAGTCCATCCCCTGTTAGGAAGCACAAGAGTTCTAGGGTGGATGAATTGCGAGGAGAAATGAACAAAATCAAACCTCCTACATTTGATGGTGAGCACAAGAAGGATGAAGATGCAGAAACATGGTTGCTGGGCATGAGAAAGTATTTTCAATTACATAATTATTCTTCTCATGCAGAAGGTAGAATTTCCATCTATCAACTCAAGGGAAAGGCATCCATGTGGTGGGATCAACTTGTGCAGGTGCAACACATTAAAGAGAAACATGTTACTTGGAGGGAATTCAAGAAGTATTTTGAGAAGAAATACTTGACTAAGAGATACTATGACAAGAAAATGAAATAATTATTTGAACTCAAGCTTGGGAGTATGACCATAGATGAATATAAGAGAAGGTTTTTAGAACTGCTGAAGTATGTCTCTTTCATCAAGGATGAGATAGTTAAGATTCAAAGGTATTTGAGTGGTATTCCATCCTTCATAGTGAAAAAATACAGTATGATGATTCCAAGACATTGGAGGAGACCATAAGGCGAGCTAAATGCCTTTATAATCAACAAAAATCAAGGCCAACTTTCCAAAAATATTGGGAAGACAAAAAAAAGTTCAAGATGGATCAGAGGAAGAAGGGATCTAAGCCACCATTCTTCATAAATAATCCTCAGGGACAACAAAATCCTAAAGAACCTAGAATGATTGACATAGGGAGTCAAAGGCCAAGGCAACCACCTATTCAATGTTGGGGTTGTAAAGGAGATCACATGTTCAGAGATTGTCCTCACAAAGGTGAAAAAGGGAGGACTGTGCACAATGTACATCAAGATGAAACAGTGGATGACATGGGCAGAAATGTACCAAAGATCTATGCATCCTTGGACAAGAAGCAAGGATAGTATCAGTCACATATGATTGAAGTGGAAGGTATGATCAACAACCAAACCATTTCTATTTTAATTGATTCAGGAGCTAGTCATAGTTATATAGATCCTAATATGGTGGAAAGTTTACAATTTCCAAGAAGCACACATGGAAAATCTTGGTTGGTGCAACTGGCTATATGAGTCAAAAGAAAAGTTAATGAGATGGTTAAGTCATGCCTTATGGACATGAATGGATTGAACACCAAGGCAGATTTGAACATCTTGCCTTTAGGTTCCTATGACTGTCTAATTGGGATGGATTGGTTGGACCAACATCATGCTCTCTTAGACTGTCATAACAAGGAATTTACTTGCTTGGATGAGGAAGGGAACCTAAGTAAAGTGCAGGGAATTCCCAAGGCAGTAACCATCAGACAAATTTCAGCATTGTACCTGAAGAAATGTTACATGAAAGGGTGTCAAATATTTGTAGCACATATGGAAGATACACCTAAAGATAAGGTGCCAAATTTGGAAGATCATGCAGTCCTGGAAGATTTTGAAGATGTGTTCAAAGAGGTACCAGGACTACCCCCAAAGAGAGCTATTGATTTCTCTATAAATTTAATCCCTCGAGCAGCTCCAGTGTCAAAGACTCCTTACATAATGAGTACACCAGAATTGAAGGAGTTGCAAATGCAGCGTGAAGAAATTCTGAAGAAGGGGTATATACGCCCAAGTGTGTCACCTTGGGGTGCCCCGATCTTGTTTGTGAAGAAAAAGGATGGAACATTAAGATTGTGCATTGATTTAATTGAATAAAGTGATTGTTAAGAACAAGTATCCTCTGCCAAGGATTGATGATCTTTTTGATCAATTGAAGGATGAAAATATATTTTCAAAGATAGATCTCAGGTCAAGATACCATCAGGTAAGGATTAAAGAGGAAGATATCAGCAAGATCACCTTCAGGACAAGGTATGGTCATTATGAGTTCAAAGTAGTGCCATTTGGGTTATCAAATGCACCAACTGTTTTCATGTGCTTAATGAATGGTGTTTTTCGAGAATATTTAGACAAGTTTGTCATTGTATTTTTGGATGACATTCTTATATACTCCAAGCCAGAAGAAGAGCACGAACATCATTTGAGGATGGTTTTTCAAGTATTAAGGGAGCATCAGTTGTATGCTAAATTGAGCAAGTGCTCATTTTATCAGAAGCAAATTCACTATTTGGGACATATCATTTCAAAGGATGGGATAGCAGTGGATCTTGAGAACATAGAAGCCATTAGAGAATGGTCAGTGCCAAAGAATGTGATAGAGGTTAGATCATTCATGGGCCTTGCAGGCTACTACAGGAGATTTATTGAAGGATTCTCAAAGATAGCACACCCAATCACTTCTTTGCAAAGAAAGGGTGTGAAGTTTCAATGGACATTAGATTGTGAAAAGAGTTTCCAACACTTGAAACAATTATTAACAAGTGCTCCAATACTAAGGATTGCATATGCAAATGAAGAATTCATTGTATGCACAAATGCCTATAAAGAAGGAATTGGTGGAGTCCTTAGTCAAAATGGGTTTGTTATATGTTATGAATCAAGGAAGTTGGAGCATGAAAAAAACTATGCCACTCATGATTTGGAGTTGGCAGCCATAGTGCATGCCTTGAGGAAATGGAGATGCTGCCTCATGGGGAAAAGGTTTCAGCTGAGAATACAAGCACAAGGAATTAGTGACAAAATTACAACAAGGTAATTTGCAGCAGAAAATTGAAGAATACAAGCTAGATAATGATGAAATTCTTATGTACAGGGGCATAATTTATGTACCAAATTCTAATGAATTGAAAAATCTGATATTGGGAGAAATGCATAATGTACCTTATGCTTGGCACCCAGGATATCAGAAAACTATTGCAGCTGTCAAGAGCCAATATTATTAGCCAGGCATGAAGAAAGAAGTTGTAGATTTTATTGCCAGATGTTTGGAATGCCAAAAGGTAAAGGCTGAGCATAGACACCCAACTGATTTGCTACAACCATTACCCATTCATGAGTGGAAATGGGAAGTTGTAATGATGGATTTCATCACCAAACTGCCCAGAACAAACAAGCAACATGAATCTATCATGGTAGTGGTGGATAAGCTTACTAAAGTTGCCCATTTTATTCCAATTAAACTCACTCACAAGGCAATGAACATTGTTGATATTTATATGAAGGAAATTGCTAGATTACATGGCATACCCAAGACAATTGTGTCTGACAGAGATCCAAAATTTACCTCAAAATTTTGGAAAGGATTATTTAATGGATTTGGAACAAATTTGAATTTTAGCACAACTTATCATCAAGAATCGGATGGCCAAACAGAGAGGGTGAATCAAGTGATTGAAGATATGTTGAGGATGTATGTAATGGATAAACCTTCAAAATGGAAAGACTACCTAAACTTGGTAGAGTTTGCTTATAACAATGGGTATCAAGCATATCTAAAGATGAGCCCATTTGAGACACTTTTTGGTAGAAAGTGCAACACACCAGTAAACTGAGATAACCCAATAGACAGAGAAGTAGTTGGGCCAAATTTGCTCAGTGAAATGGAGGAGCAAATGATTAAAATAAAATAAAATTTAAAGGCTACCCAAGACAGGCATAAAACTATGTTGATAAGGGCAGAACTCACAGGGAATTTAAAGTGGGAGACCATGTATTCTTGAAAGTGAAGGCCAATAGAAGTTCACTGAAGTTGGGAAATTGTTCAAAGTTGGCAGCTCTCTATTGTGGGCCATTTGAAATCCCTGAGAGGATTGGTCCAGTTGCTTATATGATTGCATTGCGTGCATCTATGTCTATTCATAATGTATTCCATGTGTCATTGCTAAAGAAATATATACCTGATGATAATCATGTTATTGATTGGAATGTGATTCAAGTGGAGCAAGAAGGTGCTTTTCAAGTGCATCCAGTACGCATTCTAGACCAAAAAATCAAACAGCTCCGGAATTGAACCATAGGAATTGTAAAGGTCCAATGGACCTAGTACGGTCCTGAGGATGCTACTTGGGAGCATGAGGATGCAATGCGGGAAGAATACCCACATCTTTTTGAGGATTTTTGAAAATTTTGCTGTATATGGGTACATTATGCACTGAGGACAGTGCATAAATAAGGGGAGGGAATTGTAATATCCCTCGGCCGAACCCAATTATATGTAAATGAAAATGTACTTAAGCTGGTGAGCTGTTTGATATCATTTTTGTATGCATATTTCATGGCATAGTGCGCGCATGTACTACATAGTAAAATGAGGAAGTTTGCACATTCCTAGATACCGCGCGCAACAACTTGAGTGTGCGCGATTTTGAGGCTAGGTAGCCTTTTGTGTATATGCTGCGTTTTATAGGCTGGTGAGCCAGTTATTATAAGCTAGGATGCTTATGTTTGATTAGGCCGGAGAGCTTAGATGTTAAAGGCCAGTGCACCTATTTTTGTATATGTCTCATGATTAATATAAAATACATAGCTGTGCGCAAACCGACCATGATAAAAGAGATGGGGGACTAAACTCCATTGGTTAGGGAAAGGGAGAGGCCTAAAAGTTAAGGAAAAGGGATAATCTAGGGAGCTTAAGCCAAAAAGGAATATTATATTAATATTTCTTAAATCATAAAGTATGGATAATTATTTTATCCTAAGTTCTAAAGTTGGGTACAAGTGGGCCAAAGTAGCTCCCAACATGACAAGTGTCAAGTTGGGGACATGCATACATATTGTTGGGACTTAGTTCATTTTCCCATCTTTCCCATGATCCTTGCCATCATTCACACACTATTGAACTATCCTTCGTATATTCATGACTGTACCTGAACCTGTATCCATAGCCATTTTGGGTTGGTGTAGCTGGTTAGCTGGGGAGCGGGACTGAAGAAGTGGGTTGTCAAGCCTGTGGGATATTGAAGAGGCAGGTTGTCAGGCCCGTGAGAAATTCTCTGGCTGAGATAATTGTTGGGAATTGATTTCCTGAAGGTGCTAAACTACAACTATAGTGCTCTGAGACTTCCTGTTCGGCCTGTTGCTAAAGCCCGGAAAGGAACTGGGGCAGCTGAAGGACTGTTGAGAAGAGAAGGGTCACACTTCTTGGGTGGGACATGCATGTGGGGAATGAGGGACTTTAGGTTGTTAGTTTGAGTTGGCACTTGAGACAGAGTCTTTCCTGTTGACTATGAGCCTTTAGCTTGGTTGGGAATCCCTTTACCCGGGTGGAGTTTAGTCCCAACTCGGGGGTGAATCACTGTTGAGAGTGATGAACAGTGTGGTCTAAGGTTGGGAAGTTAGTGGAAGGTTTGCACACAATTGGTGACATTATTACCAAGATAAGTGTCAATTGTGTGATAAATTTACATGCTGCATTGTTATTTACGTGCTTATTTTATGGGTTATGATATGTGCGGTTATAACTGTGTTTATTTTTATGGGTATTTCCTATATATGATGCATGTATACGTTTACTTTTATTTCAGTATGAATCCATGCATTTACCTATGTATTTGTGTGTTTACGTTTTTATATATAAAGCTACCGCAAGAGTTCTGTGTGTGTATTTTAATTGCATGCAGTTCGAAAATTTATGTGGCATAGCTCAGTATGATGCTGGGTATGTTACAGTATGTTCCACAAAGAGAGAACAATAAGAGTTCTCTAGCATAGCGTGGCCCAACATGGATGGTCGGAATGTTACATTTTTCTTCTCTAATACCACTTTACTCTCCTTAGATCCTATCCTCTATTAGTACGCTATGAATTCTTCTATAATACTATGTCCTTTTACAATTCTTCAAGTGCATTTGGTGTAGAATATTCTATGTTAGTTAAATCTTATCTTCTCCTCCCCATTCTACAAGGACAGTTCATACAAACACAAGTTATATTCTTTTAGCATTGAATATATTCGCATGTATGAAGGCAAAACTATTTTGATTCATTATCACTGACATGATTAGTGATTTTGAATGTTTTGTATCTCAATGACTTCAACTTATTCATTTCCCCTTAGATCTGCTCTTTACTAAGATAGAGCCAAATATTTTCTCCAAATCTTGATCATATGTAGGATAGTTCAAGACAAAACCATAAAACAAATTGGAGCGATAACACACAAGACTTATTCCTTGCATGATAATTGTTCCCATGAAAAAACCACTTGCATCAGTCTCTATCTCAAATGGATACTACAATTTAGGTATGGCCAAGACTAGTTCTTCATTGAATATTCTTTTAAGTCATCAAAAGACCTCTATTGTGGTTTACCCTAATCACAACTCTTCCCTTTTGTTTCTACTACATGAAGTGGTGGGACTATTTTTCAAAATGATGTAATAAAATTTTCCAAGTAACATTCTACTTCCATGAAACTTATTACCTTTATTATGTTGGTAGGAGTTTGCCACTCATTGATGGATTTTATATTTGTTGGATATATCTTCAATTCTCCTCTACCAATCACATATCCAAGGTAAACCAATAACTATTTACCAAATTCACACTTCTTGAAATTAGCAAACCACCGATGTCTGCTTAGTGTGTTCAATACCTATTTCAGATTTGAGATATGATCTATGCCAATTAGTGTTAGATATTAAAATATTTTCGAAACACAATATTACAGAGGAACCTATAAATGGATGAAACACATAGTTCATCAAACACATGAAAGTTGTAGAGAATTACATTGTCTGAAAGGAATAACTATCCATTCATACAAAGCCTATCACATTTTAAATGTTGTATTCCAAGTGTATTTCAATTTTTCTCATGATAGTTGATTTGAGGTCTATATTCATAAAGTACTTGGCTTGCTACAACTAATCCAACAAGTCATCAATTCATGACAATGGATATTTATTCTTCATGGTTATTTTTTTTAACACTCAGTAGTTAATGCACATCCTCCATCTTCTACTATGATGATGGGTGACCTAAAAGGTGAAGAAATAGAATTAATTATTTTTTTCTACAAGAGCTGTTGCAACTGCTTCTTCACTTCATTTTCTTTGAATAAAGTTTGTCGACACAATAAATATTGGGCAATGAGGATTTTGACAACATTTGAATCTTGTGCTCAAATTCTCTTTTAGGTGGCAATCCTTTGGATTCTTGAAACACTTCCTTGTATGTATAAATCATTTGTGCCAGTTAGTGCTTCTATTTGAGGTCACATCCTTCTAAGGATGCACTTATCTCCATCTTTATTTCTTCCTGCCAATTCTCTCTAAAAAACAACATGGAACAGACTTTTTGTTTGCACTAATAAACCTATGATATTGGTGCACACTCATCAATGAGAGTTTCGATTTTCCTTTGTGTATCTACAACAAAATATTTTCCATA
>ML778746.1:1411940-1433764 GCA_009831015.1 Picea engelmannii
GGTGTGATAAAGAGTTAGAGGAAAAAAGAAAATTAAGGTATTATAAAGATGTAATCAACCCTAATCTAGAAGATCAAAATTATCTATCTGCTTTGCCAAGTGTAAAGAAAAAAAAAAGCATTGCTAAGATAAGAACAAATTCTCACGATCTCCATAGAGAAACTGGACGTTGGTCAATTCCTAAAACGCCATGGGATGAAAGAGTGTGTCACCTTTATGACACTAAGAAGGTTGAAGATGAAAAACACTTTATCTTAAATTGTCCAACATATACCCATATTAGATCTCATTTTCAAAATATTTATCACACTGCCAACCTTCCTAACCTCTTAAGTCAACAAAAGTATGGTGATCTTGGAAAGCTTCTCTTAATGCTTTTCGAGCACAAAAACAAAATTCTAAAGAATCGCAAGTAATCACTTACCCTCTTAAGGTCCGATAGACCAATTCGGTCTTAATGGACGTTAATCATCATCATCATCATCACTTAGGAAAAAAAACACTTTTGGAGAGAAAACATTAAACCATGATTTTAGATAATTTATTTTTATTATAAACTTTTAGATAAAGATTTTTTTTTGTCTATTTTAATTAAAGAAATTACATAGCCCTCGGGGCAGCTCAATTGGCAACTGTCGTGAAAATGAAATTCTATGAAGTTTCGATTTCAATTCCCCTTAATTTAGCAATGTGGGCATACGTAGCCCCCCATGTCACGTGATTGAGAGATTGTTTCAACAGACTTGGAGTTGACTTTTAATATCACTCCAGAGATCGTATAAGTTCTCAAAATTGAGATATTGTTTCAACGGAGACTTGAAGTTGAATTTTAATCTCACTCAAGAGATCGTATAAGTTCTCAATCCGAGTTTCATTTCGTCGAATATTCACGTGTACTTGACAAAATTGCAACACATCTTCACAAGATTTTCCAATGTTATTATATTATTATTCTACGTTTGGAAGTAAAGAACAAAGAACAAAAAAAACATGAAGTGTCAATTTAAGTGGAATGGTGAAAGAAGAGGAAACATTACCTCTTGGGTCCAAATCAATTTAGTGTTTGAGAAACTAACCTCCATACAATTTAAGTTCTTTTACTCTCTTCTTCCCAAATGCCTAAGTGAATTATGCAATAATTCAAATTAATAATATTAAATTGATAATTTATAATGTATTGATTCAAAGGGTTAATTTATATGGTAATGGAATAGTAATAGATTAGGTTTAGTCTTGTATGAATTTTGTTCTTGTATTAATAGGCCCTCTGCATTAGTAAATCTTATAGGGATTTTACCAAAAAAATTGTTGGACTCAAACTTGTATCATTGCAAGTGTTGAAATTCGGGTATGCTCGTTTAACCATAAACAATGTCGCATAATTGTCATCCAACCATAGGCATTCACATATGCCACCCACGAGCACACTAACCTTTACTTAGAATAATTCTGGCAAGCCTACTCTAGAACCAACAGATAAACCCTAGCTGCTAATTGAAGCAACAACTCAAGACAAGTAGAGCGCTCCTTCTCCAATGGTAGTGCACAAGAGACAGAGTCTCCATATCCATAGAATAAGTTCCATACACAACTACAACAATTGCAGCTGCACTACTCTCTCAACCTTGCACCATACTTAGCAAGAATATGACCAAGATATTCACCAAGAGAACCACCAAGAGAATCACCAAGAGAATCACTTCATAGTGCTAGAGAGATATCAGGACCAAGAGATGACCATACACCCTTATTCCTCCTTGCAGTTTCAGTTGTAGCTGCAACTGCAACTCTCCACAAGAGTTGTGCTCTAACTGGGTATCCAAATGAGCTCAAACGTCCTCTATTTATATTAATCTGTCCAATGACTTTTCTAGTTGGGCTAACCTGACTTTCTGATAAATATATTTTTTGTTTATCTTTTTCCTGTGGAGTCGACTTGTATTTCTAGAAGATAATATTATAATATTATTTATTCTGCTAAGTCGACTTGTCTTCTAGGGTTTCCACACATCTGTTTAATGGTTCACTTGCTTCCAGAATATTCTATTCTAAGTCAGAGGTTACACGTGGAGGTTAATACTCCCCACAACTACCAAAACATCAACACTCCCTCTTAGCCAGGGAGGTATTAACTAAGATGTTCTTCATGTAGTGGTCTCAAACACATCCATCCATCTCACATGGCATGGGAAAGACTCACATGGTCTTGCAGACTAGTCTACAAGTAGTATCACCATAGCCGCACATTAGCCATCTAGCTGGAAAACACTTCCAACACTATTGGTTGTCCCTCCATCTAGTGAGCTTCGAGGCTACTGATCGACACTCTAACTGGGAATCATTTTCGACACTACAGGTCAGCATCTAGTTCATACAAAACTAGTAACTCATCAGCTCACATAGAATCTGACTCAAAAATTTAACACTCCCTGTTAATGAGGAAGGTATTTTTCTTGGCACTATCATCATCATTGCTTCTATGCTTTTGCACACCTCAACCATTGTCTTGTTTAACTTCACAAATCCATACATCATAAGAAGTTCTACACTTTCATTGGAGTAGTGTACCAACCTTTGCTGGAGTAGCATACCAACATGCGTTGGGGTAACATACCATCCTGCATTGGAGTAACATATCAACCTACGCTGGGGTAACATACCAGCCTGCATTGGAGTAGCATACCAACCTACGCTAGGGTAACATACCAGCCTGTGTTGGAGTAGCATACCAACTTGTGTTGGGGTAACATACCAACCCGTGTTGGAGTAGCATACCAACCTGTGTTGGGGTAACATACCAACCTACGTTTTATTAGACCAACCTGCGCTGGGGTAACATACCAACTTGCGTTGGAGTAGCATACCAACCTGCGCTGGGGTAACATACCAGACTGTGTTGGAGTAGCATACCAACCTACTTTGGGGTAACATACCAACCTACGTTGGAGTAGCATACTAACCTACACTGGGGTAGCTCCCACTACTTGGGATCACATGACTTCCTACTACTGGGGAATACATCAATTCTCACTATTGGGGAAAAACATTTGGACCACTCCAAGATTGTCCTTGACAGAGGCTTGGTCAACATATATGCTACTTGTTTGTCGGTAGTAATATATTGGAGCAAGTGTCTCATCATAGTCTTATCCCTCTTTCTGGGAGAATCCTCTGGACACAAATCATGCTTTGTACATCTCTAGGCTATTTATCTGCAACATGCTTGATCTTGTAGATCAACTTGGAAGTCACCAATGATTTCCCTTCTAGTGTCAGAACCAAGGAAAAGATATATATCCCAGTCCTTCTGAATGGATTTCTCCTCAGTCACTATAGAAAAGTCTACTGAAGCAAGTGCATCTTCCCATAAGATCTCATATCTCCTCAAAGCCTCTGAAGATTCGATCTATCCTTCTCAACCCATGGCATATGTCTTTCAGTTCCGGAAGACATCTCTATCTTCCATCTGAATCTAAAAGTCTCTGAGTCTCCAATCTCCCTCTGAATATTGACTCCCTCTGAGTCTGTGTAATCTTTGAAGCCATCTTCTCCTCATTATACGACTCATCAATGTTGCATCCTGCAAAGTTTCATGGGACCACGATGGTCTCTTCTTGGTTACTGCAACGATTCTGGGTAGGCCCTTCTTGCTCTACTAACTCTTCTTGATGATCTGAAGAGTCAACTGCACTAGAGGGATTTGTTTGGTCATCTTTGGAGCCCTCTACTCCTTACAATCAATCTCTATATGAGATACTATGTATCTCGCAAAAGTACCCTTCTTCGTCTTCTTCTTCTTTGGTATCATTATAGCGCAAGTTGTAGGTTGGGCAAAACCCGACCCAATGAAAAAGCAAGAGCTACAACTTTGGAATCCTACACCCAAAGTCACCTCAATGTAAGTCCCACACTTCAAACATGACTAGGTCACTCTAGGGAGGCGATTTGGTGACCCTAGGGGGGATTGAGATGGAGATGGAGAGAAATGGAAGTGAATCCCCTAAAGGTCAAGTATAAGTGGAATGAAAAGTGGGAAGATATGCCTTGTAAGTCAATTGATTGTTTCCCCAAAGGTATATCACTTCTCCGGATGATTGAACCTGCCTGAGACACAAGAAAATCCAACTTGCAATGATATATGTTAGTATCGATAATCAAGTTAAGCTTGTTGTCCCTAATTTGCAGAAATAGATGACATTTTATATCATCAAGTGAGACATTCAAATCATCATGTAAAGAATAATATGAATCAACAATATTATCAATGAGTATGGGAATCAAGTATGACCGAGAAATGACACTTTAACGCTGAATAAAGAAAACTATTATAACATGTATTTTCTGCAGAAAATTGTAGCCTTATGGATGTAGAATTCAATGGCATGTAGCAGCAAAATCAACCATGGAAAAGTGTTAAGAAGTATCCCAAAATGTGCGTCCTAGTTAGTATACTAAGTGAGTGAAGTTAGAGTGCTAGTCTAGGGTTAGTTTAGGATTTAAGAGAGTGTTAATAGCTAGGGTTATGCAGCCCTAATGGCTGTAGGTTAAAGTTTGTAACAACAATTAAAGTATTTGGAGAGAGTGGACACCCTAGTAGGGGGAGACTCATCTCAATGAGGAAAACCAACTTCAAGAGAGAAACCTTTCAAAAGATCAAAATTTGTGTTTCCCAAGGCAACGATTTTATATCTCCAATGCAAAAAAATATGTATGACTAGTGCATTTACTATTGGGTTAATGGAGTCAAATAAATAAAGAGCTAGATAAGCTATCTCCTTGGGGGTGTAATCCCTTTTACTTCCCAAGGAAAGTTTCTCTAGCCAGGGTTTAAGCTAAGAGGGTGTATTCCCTTATACTTCTCTTAGCAAACCCTTGTTTAATTAATAAGATGAAGCAATAAATGATGAAGACTATGGTGGGGGTGTATTCCCTTATACTTCCCACCTAGCTCCTAGCACAACAATCCTTGACTTGAAAAGAATGATAGCATAAGAGTAAAAGACCATACCAAATTCAAGAAAGATGTCAAGATAATCCACCATAAAAGCTAGAAAAAATCCATCCAAGGCTAGCGCCTCACTCCTCCATCAATCATTCATCAAGATAGCCATAAACAAGTGCACAAGAGAAAAATATAGCCAAATATAGCAAAAATTTCAGACCAATACTTCTCACAATGAGGGAGAGTTATATTAAAATGAGATCTTATGATCTCTTATTTATACAAAATGTCACCAAGGTGACTTGTCCACAAATTAAGGGGTAAACCACAAGATTAGGGGTCAAAAACCCTAATCTTTCCCCGTTAACAAAGTAATGTTAAAAAATTCATTTGAAATTTCACTTTTGCACAAATAAAACCCTAATTTACATGGACGTCACCCCTTTAGGGGACGTTTTGGCACTAGGATGAGGTCGTTGGTGATGTAGGAGGGTAGTAAGGCTTCCCTAAGACATGTGTCGAGCATAAAAATGTGTTCCTTCATGGTCAAAGCCTCAAACACCTCAAAAATTCCAATTTCCAATGCATATCATCTCACCACCATGCCCTAGCCCCCCAAACATGTCGTCAAGCTAAAAAAGAGGACATTTTTCCCCTCCTGGGAAAATCATTTGGCAAGTGAGGGCTAGGCTATGTTGTTCAAGTCATCATCAAGGCCTTACAAGTCTTATCTTTCTCATATGGCATGAGGTCCCTTGGCATACAACCTGTGGGCTTGTAGCCCCATGGAAGCCCAAGCTAGGCTTGTTCTCCCAAAACTTTCCACCAACTAGGTCCTGCAAAGACAAATGAGCATGTCCTCCAAGGATCTCAAGTCATAACATCATGATAAGTGAATCCAATCAATAAATAATCCATCTAAACATGTGCATCAAAGATCACTATATCAAACAATCAATTTCTCAAAGACACTATGAGACTTGACAAGCTTGAATATGGGAGGGTTGACGAGGTGTCCTATTGGGTAGATCTCGACCTAGGCCAATGAGAGTTTTTGAGAAATCCCTCTCTAATCCATGTAAAGTGGATTAAGTGGTTGGGGTCAAGACTTAATGGGCATAGGGATCATGACATACAAGGGGTCATAGTGTCTCATTCATGGGTGCCTTTGTAGAGGGTGTGTGATACCTTCGTCCGTAATGCACTTTTTCCAAGCCCATCAATTGCCTTTTATCTTTCTTTCTTTAAGCCATGCAACTGAGAGCCATTGCCCTATTTTGGTGATCAGATGATGACAATGTCATACCACTAGATATTTACGGATGTGATAGGTCGGCTTGTGATGAGATAAGCGTTTCACTACTTTCTTGGGTGATCCTTGTGTGAATCATCTGGAAGGTTTATACAAGGCTTTTATCTTTTACCCAACATAAACCCCTCTGGGCCTTCAGCTCCTTCTTCCCATAGAATGAGGGACAACCCCTTCTTGGGTCAATACACCCTAAAATACCAAGAGATAAGGAAATTGAGGGGAATAATGTGTTGGATTACTGAGGGGGGGGGGGTGAATTAGTAATAGAGCAATATAATCCTTTTTAACCATATAATCCAAGTGTTATATCAATGTAGCATTATCATCCAATAACTGCAGAGTAAATAAGCAATGAACAAACGAACAATCATACACATACATAGTACACCAGTGTTTTACATGGAAACCCAAAGCAGGAGAAAACCACATAATGCTTTTTCTTATATGTCTTGAAGAATTACATTCATTGGAAGCACCAAATTCCTTTGTTTTTCCAGCTACAACTGGAAGGAGGCAACAACCCCCTAGTTTTTCAGGCTACAACTTGAGGGAAGCTCCAACTCCCCAATTCTCTAACTCCAACCAGAAGGAGGCTACAACCCCCTATGTTCTTCAGCTACGACCGGAAGGTGGCTACAACCACCTGTCCTTGCCCCGTCCAACCTCCCTGACGTAGAAGTAGAATGATGGAACCACTGTCACACTATCACTATGAGATATACTGTTGTAGACCTATACCAATAACCTGTGCCAACATGTACCATAAACAAATGCATCAACCATGCACCAAACCTGTACAAATAACCTGTCACGATAACCTGTCCAAATAACCTGTAATCAACTTGTACCATAATCAAGTGCATCAACCTTGACTCATCAAGATGTACCAACATCATCAACTATACACCTCATGTATGTGACAACTCATCAACTATACACCTCATGTATGTGTCAACTCATCAACTATACACCTCATGTATGTGCCAACTCATCAACTACTTGTCTCAACCATGTACCCAACATGTACCTCAACCATATACCAAAGACATACACCAATATAACCATAAAAAGTTCATCACTCTATCCATAAACCAAATACCATAAACCCTTACATCAAACAATGTGCCAGAGCCTCACTGTTATGTAGCCTCAAGCTAAACCAACAACTTCAACAACACATCACAACCAAAAGACCAATACCCATATGTCAAATACCCACAACAAGATACCAACTATATCCCTCAACAAATCTGATATATGCAGGAATACTGAACATCCAAAACCATATCAAGAGTTAAACCCTAGCTCACAAAACATACCTCAAAAAATATGTGCCATATCTCTCATAAATAGACCCCAACCATGTTGTTGCCGCGATTTTTCTGCCACGATTTTTTTGCCGCACTTTTTTTTCTACACATTTTCTTCCATGATTTTTCTGCCACACTTTTTCTGCTGTGATTTTTCTTCTGCAATTTTTCTGCCGCATTTTTTCTACTGCAATTTTCTCTATCAATAATACCTTCCCAAATAACCTTTCATAAAATAGATATTCAATGATATTCAAGTGTGATTAAATGAGAGAGCTTTGCCTCGTATTTATACTTTCATGTAGCATTACACTTTCCTTATTTTAGGGAGTTCTCCATTTACTTTATTATTTAAATAATTTCTTTTGCAAATAGTTGACTTTTGGGGCTTCTATATGACTCACAAGGGTTCTTCAACTTCATATGGCCATAACTCTCTAACCGTGAGGATTTATGTGATGTTCCACATACCACCGAAAATGGCATGACAAGCACTATCCATATAGGATAGTTTCACTGAAAAAATCACTTACCTTCGTCTCATTATTCCATAATTAATCATGGGTTCTCTAACCATACTTCTAGGATAATTCAATCCGCAAAGCGTCTTCCTGTGAGGGATTTCACCATAAGGGGACCATTTTGGAGTTCATCCATTTGTACTTCTTATCAACCATGACAAGACAATAATGAGTCATCTTTACATTAAACAAACTTGGGTCCATTACCCAAACCTTTGTGCTACTGGGCTTTCTTCAAGGGTTGACATCAATGACAACCAACCTTAATCAACAATACCCCCCTTTGGCATTAATGGAAACACTCCGATGCAATACTAAAATCATGTCATGCATATCACTCATGCTACCCTTGGAACCATGCCTTTGTCCTCTACATTTTTGTGACCATTGGTCCCCCCAGAATCACACCTCTGTCCTCTGCATCTGATAAATATCTCCCCCTTTGTCATTAATGGCAAAGGTATCTTTCCATTCGGGGTTGCTCCCCCTAACTGAACTGTCCTCTTTATGGTGCTTCCTCATGTACATCTAAGACATATAAGATAAGAATTCAAAAGAATTCATTTTGGAGTAGAAATAACTCCAAGTCTAAGGCAAAGATACTCAAAGTTTTGTAAATATGTCTTCCACTTGTTCTTTTGTGCCCACATACTCAACTTTGATGTTATTTTCTGCAACCTATTCCCGTAGAAAGTGATACTTGATTGGAATGTTCTTTGTCTTGGACTGCATCATCGGGTTCTTTGAGATACTGATGGCGCTTGTATTATCACAATAGATTGGAATGGGCTCATCATACTCAACCTATATATCTGTCAAATTTTGTTTCATCCAAAGAACTTGTGTACAACATGCTGCTGCTGCAATATACTCTACCTCGGCTGTAGATAAACATACTGATGATTGTTTCTTGCTTAGCCATGATACTAAACACTCACTCAAGTAGAATGTTTCTCCACTGGTGCTTCATCGGTCATCAATACAACCTGCCCAATCTGCATTTGTGTATGCAATAATTGATAGATCTTTTCCTTTTGGATACCATAATCCAAACTCTTCTGTTCCTTTGAGATATCTGAAAATCCTTTTCACTGCTAATACATGTGATTCCTTTGTTGCTGCTTGAAATCGTGCCACCTATCCAACTGCCTACATTACATATGTTCTGGATGCTGTCACATATAGTAGGCTACCAATTATTGACTTGTATTTCCTTTGATCTATAGGCTTTGAATCATCATTTTTTCTCAACTTGCAACTGGTTTGCATGGGAGTGATAACGGGTTTGCAATCTTCCATTCCTAACCTCTTTATCATTTCTCTGATATAATTGGTTTGAGAAATACAAATTCCTTGGTTTCTTTGATGTATCTGAAGTCCTAGAAAGAAGGATAGTTCTCCAAGTAATGACATTTCAAATTCATTCTGCATATCCTTTGCAAATTTCTTGCTTAACTTGTCATCATCACTACCAAAAATAATATCATCAACATAAAATTCAATTAATAAAATACTATCTTGACTTACCTTGATGTAGAGGTTGTTGTCTGCACTTCCTTTTATGAACCGTGCCTGCTGTAGATATTTATCCAGTATAGAGCACCATGCTCTAGGAGCTTGTTTTAGACCATACAAGGCCTTCTTTAATTTACACACATAATCTGCATTCTCTGACAACTGAAATACTTTTGGTTGTTCAATGTAGACTTCTTCTTCAAGTTCCCCATTCAAAAAAGATGATTTTACGTCCATCTAAAACACTTTAATATTTTTGGAGCATGCATAAGCTAAAAGCAATCAGATTGCTTCCATTCTGGCAACTGGGGCAAATGTTTCTTCAAAGTCGATTCCTTCAACCTGTACATATCTTTTACATACCAATCTAGCTTTGTTCCTTGTAACCTGTCCATCTTCATTCAATTTATTCATGTATACCCACTTTGTGCCGATCACATTCTTATCCTTTGGTCTTGGAACCAATTCCCAAGTGTCATTTATCTCTATTTGATCCAATTCTTCATCCATGGTCTTATTCCAAAATTCTTCTTTGCTGGCCTCTTCAAAACAGGTTGGTTCAATCGTAGATGTGAGTGCTAGGTGCGTTTGTTCTGGTGAACGCATTCTTCTTCTAGTCTCAACTCTTGCATCTTTGTTTTCGATAATCTGATTTGAAGGATGATTCTTCTGTACTCATCTGCTAGGTGTCTTTGGAGGCACTTGTTGAACCTACTCTTCTGCTTCTGTCGGATCCTCTTCATCTTCCCCTTCTTTTTCATCTTCTATTTCTTCTTCATAAAGCTATTCCATTGATTCATTTTCTTCTTCCTTTAATTCTTGTTTACCCGTTCCATCAATTGTTACGTTGATTATTTCCACAACTTTGTTCAATCACAGGTTGTAACACTTGTATGCTTTCCTTGTACTTGAGTAACCAAAAATTACTCCTTTGTTCACATGAGAGTCAAACTTTCACATTCTGCCATCTTCTCTTTTGATGTAGCATTTGTTTCCAAAAACTCTGAAGTGATTCACATTTGTTCGTCTTCCTTTCCATAGCTCATAGGGAGTTTTGTCAGTGTTGTTTCTAAGCATTGCTAAGTTTTGAATGTGAGTTGTTGTATGCACTGCCCGTGTCCAAAAAATATTTGTCAATTTGGAATCCATTAGCATTGTTCAAGCTATTTCATGTACTGTCATGTTCTTTCTTTCAACAACTCCATTTTGTTGAGGTGTCCTAGCAACGAAGAATTGATTTTTTATTCCATGACTGCTGCAATAGTCCATAAATTCCATTGAAGTGAACTCTCCTCCATTATCATATCTCAAGCATTTGATTTTTTAATCCATTTCATTTTCAACCATTTCCTTGTAGATATTGAAGTTTTCAAAAGCTTCTAACTTATTCTTGAGAAAGCAAACTGCAATCATTCTTTTATAATCATAAACTGATAACATAAAACATTTATCACCTTTTAAACCCTTTGTTGTAGTTGGTCCAACTAGATCAGTATACACAATTTCCAATGGTCTTGTAATTGAATATTCCTTTGATTTGAACCTGGTCTTTGTTTGCTTTCCTTATTGACAATGCTTGCATAAAGTGTTGGTTGGTTTCGTGATCTGGGGCATTTATTTGACTGCTTCTCTTTTGCTGACTTTGACAAGGTTATCAAAATGTATGTGACCCATTCTTCTGTGCCATAGCCAACTTTCATCTTCCTTTCCTAGACAACACTTTTCATTTCCAATTTCACTTAACACATATATGTTGCTTGAAGTTCTCACAATTGTAGCAATCAATTTTCCTGAACCTTCTTTTCTTATCTCGCACTTTTGTGAATCAAAAGTAACTTTATGACCTTTGTCACACATTTTACTCACACTTAGAATATTATGTTTCATATCTTCTACTAGTAGAACATTTTCTGCCTTTGTATTCTTGTTCCCAATTTTGACTGTGCCTTTTCCAATGATTTTAGCTGAATCATCATTTTTGAAGGAGACTGATCCATCTCTTTCCTTTCTTAATGTAAGAAACCTGTCTCTATCACCTGTCATGTGTTTTGAACAACTACTATCAACATACCAACCACGTTTCTTCTGCTTAGCTTGTAGAGCGAGTGTGCATTCTTCATTGTTGTACTGCTTCTTCTTTCTTATCCATGTCCTTTTCTGAGGTTCTTGTCTGTGATTGTTGTTGTTATGTTGTGGTTCTCTAAGAGGGATTGTCATTCTGCAATCTTTGGCCATGTGTCCAAATTTGTTACACTTGTAGCATTCCACTTTAGTGCTCAATGATTCAAACCTGTTGTAACTTCTTCTCTATGTTTCACTAGGCCTTCTTGGATAACCCTTTTGTGTATGAATTTCAAATTTGTTTATGTTCCTGTTGTTATCTTTGCAGTTTACAATTTTATGTCCAAAATTATTACATGCATAACATAAACAAAAAAATATAGTTTGATACATGGGAGTTGAAGATATTATGAAAGTAGGTGCTCTTATGAATCCTTCTTCTTCTTGATACCTATCTATTTCTGTTGGTCGTTGATTCTGAAATCTGATTCTTCTCGATGGAGGAGTGTCCCTATTATTTTCTCTGTAGACCTTCCTATCCCCTTTGATTGTTTCTGCATATTTTTTTGGATATGTTTCTTGTTTTGTTGCTTTGAAGCTTGATCCCTTTTCTGTCTGATTGTATCCAAGTCCAGACTTTTCATGATTAAGCCTTTGACTGTTGATAATGTAATTCAAAACTTTTGAGTTGTTCTGCATATTTTTCTTTTGAAGATCCTTTCTTAATGTGACAATTTCTGCTTCCAAATTTTCAATGATCTTTTCTCTTCCTTCTAGTTGTTCTTTGAATGCTTCTTCAATTATTTTATCTTCTTCAATTTGAACCTTCAAATTTGTGATCATTTGTTCTAATTCCTGAGTGTCTTCTTTCTTGTCTAGTTCCGCTTGTAGCTTCTTGTTTTTCCTCTTTTCTCTTCTGATAACTTCTACGACACTCATCAATTCCTCTCGGTAGTGAACTTCTGCCTCTTCAATTTCTTCTTTGGCTTCTTCATATTCTACTTCAGAGTCTTCTTTATTAGAGTCTTCTACGACCATGAATAAAACTCCTTCTATCTCACTGTCACTGACTTCATCTTCATCTGATGATTAGATGTCTTCTTTGGTGCATAAGCTTTTCTTAAAAACTTTATTTATGGTTATTTTTCCTTTATATGTTTGTTTTCTTTTTGAGTCACCTTCATCATTTCTCTTTTTCTTATGAGGACATTTTTTAGCGAAATGAACAATACCATCAAAATTAAAACAAATTAAAGGAAGCTTACCTCTATACCTACCATCGATTCTCTTGTTCAGTCTTTTGACAAAGTTAGCCACTTCTTCATCATCTTCCAAGACATCACTATGGTTTCTATGTTCTTTTTCTTGTTGCTTTCCCTTTTGCTTTGATCTTTTTGTTGAAAAGTCAACAAGAAATGTGTGTCTAATTTATTTTCCCCTTAAATAAATTGGACAATAAATATTAATCTATTATCTCATAATTACTTGAAATAATTAACTGAAATGGAAAATCAGTTAACTATAGGAAATTTGAGTTAAAAGGTTGATTGGTGTGACATGAAATTTGAATTAGTTATAACTGAGTGATTTGGAGTTGTAACAGAATTATAAGTGTAGTTGTGTGAGTTGTAAAATAGTTTAACTCAGTTAAGTGAGTTAAGATCAGTTGTACTAGTTGTAACTGAACTTACATTAGTGAGAGTTCAGTTAATTAATTATTAATTAATTCAAAATCAATGATCTCACATGCAACTGAAGATTTACCACTGTTAACTACATGCATGTCAAATCTAATGGAGACCCAGTTGAGATAACAGGTGAAAGGGACAGTTTGTCTATCAGTTGTGATTTCAGTCAAGTGAACTAATGCAATCAAACACACATTGGATTCTCCCATGATAAATGAGTAGCCTAGGCAAGAGGAATTCAAATTCATTTGCAGGTTTTTCATTGCAGGGATTGCGCAGAGGAGGCAAGATGTCTGGAGGCAGAGAATTGACACATGTATTTGCTAATTTTTGCATGACAGTGTGAAACGATCGTATTGTACTAAGAGCTCTTGGATTAGAGTTTTGTATGAAATTGTTTCATGATCCATGATATACATAATATATGATAGTGGGGTTTTTAGCTTTATACTTTCCCGGAAAAACACCTGTGTTATGCGATTGATCTTTCTTCTTGATATTGCAATTGGTGATCATGTTTTAAATTCTACAGAATATTTGTAGAAGCAATTCTCTATTTAACAATGGCATATAATTGTTAGATCAGGAGAATCTAGGCAATACATAATTTGTATTAAAAATTTTACATGGTATCAGAGCGTAGAAGATTGCAGAAGCTGAGTTTGTGATTGGATATAATTCAAATTTGCAGAAACACTTTCTTGGTGCTACAGCTGATTCAAGATCGAAATGGATTTCAATGGCTTGAGGTTGGAGTATGCACTCGAGGGAAGCTCTAACTATATTTCTTGGAAGGATAGAATGGAGGCAGTACTCGAAGACAATGGCTTTAAGGAATTCACTGACAAAGATGTTCCTAAGCCAGATGCTGCAGACGCTACAAATCTTGATGCATGGAAAAAGAAAGTAGAAAAGGCGAGGAGGATTATGGTGGAGGGAGTATGAGACCACATTGTCTCAAGCCTCCATGGGAAAGCCACACCACATTTAATGTGGAAGACTTTGATAGATCTATTCCAAAACAACAATGACCATAGGAAATTGGTGCTCAAAGACAAACTCAGGAAGATCAATATGGAGAAGGGTGACTCCATTCCAAAATATCTCACGAAGTTTGTCCAATGTCGAGATGAGCTGGGGAGTGTGGGAATAATAGTCACTGATGATGATTTGGTGAGCTTGTCTCTCCTAGGACTTCCCAAGAGTTGTCACAGTTATCAAGACTCTGTCAATGGAAGGGAAAAATTTCCAGATTGGGAACAACTATGGTCGGATCTAGTGTAGGAGGAGTTCAGGCGGAACACTAGAGATGGCTCTTCATCAAAGCATGATGATGAAGAGGATTGTGCTTTGGATTATAAGGCAAGGAAAGGGAAGGGGAAGAAATTCCATTCAAAATCTGAGTCTAAAGTCAAGAAGCTGGATTTTTCCAAAGTGAAGTGTTTTCACTGTCACGAACATGGGCATCTTGCTACTAACTATCCGCAGAAGGAGAAGAACAAGAAGGTTGTTGGAGCTGCAAATGTTGAGGCCCTTGCCTCAAAATTTGAACCTGACTTCTCTTTGATTGCATGCATGGCATCAAGTGCATCGAGATCGGTGTGGTATTTGGATAGTGGTGCTTCCTTCCACATGATAGGAGATAAGGAGTTTTTCAGTGACTTGGAGGAGAGAGATCTCAAAATGCATATAGAGATGGTCGACGATGGAAAATACAGTGCGACTGGAATTGGTACCATTACCTTTCAGAGGGAGTCAGGTAAACCATTTCAATTGAAAAATGTTATGCATGTTCTAGGTCTGAAGAAAAACCTGGTCTCAGTCGCAATGGTGGAGGATAGAGGCTATGACGTTGTTTTCAGTGGTGGAAAATATTTTCTGCAACATAAAACAACGGGTGAAGCCAAGAGGATAGGGATTTGAGTTAAGAATATCTACATGCTGGAGGTAGATGGTTGCGATTCCATGATGGGCAAGGCAAAAAAAGTGGTGAGCCGGGATGAGGGCAAATTATGGCACAGGAGATTGGGCCATCTTCATCATGGAGCCTTGAAGATCATGCAAAAAATATCTATTGGACTTCCAATGGGAACACTTGCTCAGTTAGATTAGTGCAAGGGTTTCACCATGGGGAAGTATGTAAATTCCACCTTTCATGAAAAGGAGAACCATGCTTTGGTGATCCTGGAGAGAATTCACACAGACGCATGTGGACCATTCTCGGTTGCTTCAACAACAAAACATAGGTATTATGTTATTTTTGTTGATGAATTTTCTCATAAATGGTGGATCTTCTTCATGCAGAAGAAGGATAAAACATTCTCAAAGTTCTGTGAGTTTAAAGCATTGGTGGAGAAAGAGTCGGGGAAGCAAGTGAAGGCTCTAAGGAGCGATAATGGTGGAGAATACATCTCTAACGAATTTAAATACTTCTGCAGCAAAGAAGGAATTCGAAGAGAACTTATATCGCCTCATAACCCACAATGGGGTCACAGAGAGGAAGAACATAATCATCGTGGGTGCAACATGAGCGATGTTGCATGATCAGGGCCTAACAATGCATTTGTGGGTGGAAGCATGCAATACTATGGTTTATGTGCAAAAATGTTTCCCTCATACAGTACTTGGCATGAGTACATCTGAAGAAGCTTTCACTGGTAATAAACCTGATGTTTCTCATTTTAAGATTTTTGGCTCATCTATTTATGTGCATGTGACCAAGGATGCCAGGAAGAAGTTGGAACCGACTGCTGAAGTTGGGATATTTGTGGGGTACATAGAAGCACCCCATAATTATCATGTGTATTTTCCTAACAATAAGATGATTGTTATGCGACGGGATATAAAATTTGATGAGGGGAGGTTGTCGCTTGAGAGGGAGCTAGACTTGCATGTAAAGGAGGAACTGTTGGTTCCCAAAGATGAGTCTCAAGATGTGGATCAGCCACATGAGGAGGTTCATGGAGTGGAGGAAGCCACTCAAGAAGAGCCGTCCATCAGAAATGGCAGAAAGCGCACCATGAAAGCTGATAAATTGAGACTAGATGCTACACAGAATGTAGGAGCACCTACTTCATAGCGCAAACATAGACAATCTTCTGATCGATTTATTGGATACATGGCTCTCATGAGAAAATGTATTATGACTGAACCATCTTCCTTTCAGGAAGCAATGCAAGATCCCACTTGGGTTGATGAAATGGTGGAGGAGCATGACTCCATTGTCAAAAATAGTGCATGGGAAATTGTCCCAAGACCGATTGACAAATCAGTGGTAGGTTCGAGATGGATTTACAAGGGTAAACTTTTAATCATTGTTCTTTATGTTGATGATTTAATATTGACTGGTGATGAGTAGTTGATACACTCATGCAAGGAGGACCTTGCAAAGGAGTTCGAGATGAAGGATTTGGGCCTTCTTCATTATTTCCTTGGATTGGAAATATGGCAGCAAGATGGTGAACTTTTTGTGTCTCAAGGCAAGTATGCAAGGGAGATACTGGGTAAGTTTCACATGGAGGGCTGCAAACCCACAGATACTCCTCTTCCAGGAAACTCAAAGAAAGAGGATGCTACTTCTAGAGAGGTAATGGATGCTATTGTCTATCGATAGTTAGTGGGCTCGCTAATGTATTTAGTGAACACAAGACCAAACATTTTCTATGCGGTTAACCAACTGAGTCAAGTGATGGTTAAGCCTACCAAGCTCTTTTGGAAGGTAGGTAAGCATGTCCTAAGATACCTGAGGGGCACATCTTAGTATGGATTATGGTATAGATAGACAGACAAGGTGAAGTTGCATGGCTTCACAGATGCAGAATGGGTGGGTAGCCCAACGGAAAGAAAGAGCACATCAGGGGGGATATTTAGTATCGGATCTACAACTGTTTCTTGGTACAATAGAAAACAGAGATCCATGGCACTCAGTTCAACGGAAGCAGAATACATGGCAGCGAGTCAAGATGCATGTGAGGTTATCTGGATGAGAAAGATCTTGGTTGGTTTGTTTGGTTCTCATTTAGATCCGACAATGATTCATTGTGATAATCAGAGTTGCATTAAAATCTTGATTAATCCTGTGTTTCATGATAGATCTAAGCATATATATATATCCGGTATCATCATCTCAGAGATTATGTGCAGTGGAAGATCATGTTTCTTCAGTACATTCCTATGGAAGATCAGGATGTAGACATTCTGACGAAGGCGCTCACCAGTATCAAATTTGAATACCATAGAGATAGGATTGGCGTGAAGGATAATCCATTTCTTGTTGAGAGGGAGTGTTGAAAAGTCAACCAGAAATGTGTGTCTAATTTATTTTTCCCTTAAATAAATTGGACAGTAAATATTAATCTATTATCTCATAATTACTTCAAATAATTAACTATAGGAAATTCGAGTTAAAAGGTTGACTGGTGGGACAGGAAATTCAAATTAGTTATAACTAAGTGATTTGGAGTTGTAACAGAATTATAAGTATAGTTATGTGAGTTGTAAAGTAGTTTAACTCAGTTAAGTGAGTTAAGCTAAGTTGTACTAGTTGTAACTGAACTTACACTAGTGAGATTTCAGTGAAATAATTATTAATTAATTCACAATCATTGATCTCACATGCAACTGAAGATTTACCACTATTAACTACATGCATGTCAGATCCAGTGGAGACCCAGTTGAGATAACAGGTGAAAGGGACAGTTTGGCTATCGGTTGTGATTTCAGTCAAGTGAACTGATGCAATCACACACAGAGTGGATGTGCCCATGAGCAATGCGCAACCTAGGCAAGAGGAATTCAAATTCATTTGCAGGTTTTTCATTGCAAGGATTGCGCAGAGGAGGCAGGTTGTTTGGAGGCAGAGAATTAGCACATGTATTTGCTGATTTTTGCATGACAGTGTGAGACGATTGTATTGTACAGAGAGATCTTGGATTAGAGTTTTGTATGAGATTGTTTCATGATCCATGATATACATAATATATTATAGTGGGGTTTTCAGGTTTATGATTTCCCAGAAAAACACCTGTGTTATGTGCGATTGATCTTTCTTCTTGATATTGCAATTAGTGATCGTGTTTTAAATTCCGCAGAATATTTGTAGAAACCATTTTGTATTTTACAGTGGAATATAATTGTTAGATTAGGAGAATCTAGGAAATACATAATTTGTATTGAAATTTCTACACTTTTGGATGCTTTGAAGGCTGCTTCTTTTACATCTGGATTTTCCTGTTCAGTTCTTTTTTCATATGTTGTGAAGATTCCATGCAGTTCGTCCATGCTTATTGAGTTTAGATTTGCTCTTTATTCTAGTGCTGATATTTTAGGGTCAAATCTCATAGGAAGATATCTTAGTACCTTTTGAACAATTACTGATTCTTTGATTTCTTCTCCCAATCCCATGATTGCATTTACTGTTTCATCGACTTGTAAGAAGTAAGCTGCAATATTCTCATCTTCCTTCATCTTTAGTTGTTCAAACTGACCTTTGTAAGTTTGAATCTTTGCTCTGAATTTTGAATCTCCTTCATAAATATTTCGAAGTTTGTCCCAAATCTCTTTAGCGGATTTACAATGTGCAACTTTGGTGAATACCATTTCACCAAGACCATTCAAAAGTGCATTTGTGGCTTTGAAATTATTCTGACCGAGTTTCACTGCTTTGTCATTTGTTGGCAAAACTGTTGGTACTGTGTATCCATCTATAATTGATTTCCAAATTTCAAATCCCTATGCATGTATATATGTCTTCATCCTTATGCTCCAAAATGCATACTTTTGTCCATCAAATTGTGGTATTCCATTTTTATACAAGTTGTTTCTCTCCATGATCTACCTTTTAGTGGTTAAACTGATTCCTGAAGGAACCTGCTCTGATATCGATTGTTGGATTACTGAGAGGGGGGTGAATCAGTAATATAGAAATATAATCCTTTTTAACCATATAATCCAAGTGTTATATCAATGTAGCATTATCATCCAATAACTGCAGAGTAAATAAGCAATGAACAAATGAGCAATCATACACATACACATTACGCCAGTGTTTTACGTGGAAATCCAAAGCGGGAGAAAACCACATAATTCTTTTTCTTATATGTCTTGAATAATTACATTCATTAGAAGCACCAACTTCCTTCGTTTTCCAGCTGCAACTAGAAGGAGGCACTGATCCAGGAGGCTCCCGTCGGCTCATAAAATGCTCAAAAATCAAAGTTCTCAGAATTGAATGAAACCAATTTCATTGCGACCGACTCATCACATTGATTCCGACAATATATTTACTTTCTCAAACAAGCTCTGTATGCAAGAGTTATCGCACTTTGACCTCTTTCTCAAATAGCTAAAAAGTCAAAGGACTGGAAAAAAGTCAATGCCGACGTCAGCATGACATCACCAAAGACACTTCATGAGGATGACGTGGCAGAAGTAGGTGTTGACAAGTCGCGATTTGTGACTGGGAAGATGTGGATGGCAGATCCAATCAGAATTGGACACTTGGCAAAGTTTGTTCAAATGTGGTGGTGCCACGTGGCCCAGGCATGGGCAGCCACGTGGCACCCAGTCAATAATTCTTATGGCAAGTTTAAAAATATTTGGGGGTTCATGGGTTTTGAACCCACGAACACCCATAAAGCTCAAGCCTTAAGAAATAGTCCAAACACCAATGCGCCACATATGAGTCTTGTTAAATATAACATATTTGAATGTATTTAAAGTGAAATATTGTATGGGGCACAAAAAGGAGGGGGTTGGGGCTAAGCCCCAGCCCGTGGACTTGTTCGACCACACGACCCTACGGCAGGGGCAATGTGAACAGAGCTTAGGATTAGGACTAGCATGTGGATCTGGGGGGAGATCCCATATGACTGGGAGTTCAACCACCAAAGGTGCGTGCGGGGGGTATAACCATAAGCCCACCAGTCCTATGCAAGCGCCCAGTGACCAAGAGCCAGCAAGGCAAGGGGGCCGGCGCACAACCCCTAGGGGGTTGGTGCTTGGTCATATGGATCCATGTGACCCTATTTTGAGGGTGCGCGCCTAGCCCTAGGGGGCTACATTGTGTAATTTTTAGAAAAGTGGGTTTTTAAGTTTACAGAATTGATTTTTGACTGATATTATGCCCAGAAATTGGTGTTTTGAGGATTTTGAGGCCATTTGAAGGGGGATTTGATCCCAAAAAGAGGCCAGATCTTGAGGGAAGTTGGGATTCCTCATATGAGCCTCAAAATCTATATAAACCAGGCTTTTTGAAGCTTGTAGGATATTTTTTGATGCAGTGTTTTGAAGGGGCAATTTGTAAATTTTGGCCTTTTCTCATGTTTTGGGGGACATTTTTGCCATGTTTTTGAGAGGAATTTGATGGAGCATGCTTGAATCTGAGCAAGGAGGTCTTGCACAACAGATCTAAGGCATGTAATGTAACAACAAAGAGCCTATGTAAGAGAACTTTGAGCATTTAAAGAGCAATAAAGAGGTCCTCCACTTGGAAGCGGGCCCAGAGACATAGCCAACGATTGATGAACTCTGTTATCAACCTCTTATCTCTATTTATCTTTATGTTTTTCTGTCCTATTCTCTTCATTTGCATCATGGATATTAATGGCTGATCTCTTTATTCATTAATAAGCATAAAGTAAAAGTCACATTTGATATTCCACAAATAAGATAATAAGTTTATGTATTTCGCATTCTTAACGATCCGATGCATAAAATACAATGAACTAAACTTGCAATTTATCAGTAATACCTTCATTTTGGGATCAAGTTTATGGTATCAGAGAATTTGGTTTTGAAGGTTTGACAGGAATTGCAAGAATTGGATGCTCACCAGAGAAAAACTCAAGCGAGGAGAAGGCCAACTTGAGGCTCTTGACACAGAGATTCAAAGGCGACTGCATAAGAAAGAGATGTCTTCGCCACGGAAATTGGGTCCCTTCAAATCTGAAGATGATTTCTTTGAGTCCTTTAAATTGATGCAAGCCATGGTAGAGGAGCTTTACCATGAAAGAGGTCAGCGAAGGAATCCAAAAGTTGAAGAAGGTGAATCTTTGGTAAGAGTAGAAGGAGGAGTTGGAGGTGGTGGACCTTCAAAACCTTCTTATCCTTCATCCTCATCATATAATAATGAAGCAAGTGTACATTCCTCCAAGGATAAGCAAAAAACTCATCATTGTTCTGATATGCCGTTATTAAAGTTAGATGTAAAGTTTCAATTACCCACTTATGATGGTGAATTAGATGCATAAAAGGTAGATAATTGGGTGGGACAATTAGAAGTCTATTGCAGGATACAAAAGATTGTTGATGATGAAACTAAGATCCAACTAGTAAGTCTCAAATTGGGAGGCACAACTCTCATATGGTGGGAAAGCAGAACTAGAGATGATATTAAGAAAAGTGGTAAAACAATCTCTTCCTAGAATGATTTTGTTATTGCATTAAAACAACAGTTTTACCCTTTAGCTTACATGC
>ML778746.1:1434491-1446764 GCA_009831015.1 Picea engelmannii
AAGAAAGAAAAGAAAAAGAAAAAGAAATAAAAAAATTAAAAAAAAAAGAAAAAAAGAAAAGGAAAAGAGGGCATAAAAGAATCCAATAAAAGCCCCATGCAATAATAGTAACTTGGTCCACACCTTTCAAGCATGGCCAAGTTCTTTTTAAATTTGATGTTGATAGGGTAGTGAATGAATTTGGCTAAACAATTTAATCTTAGCCAAAGTGTCTAGGTTAGATTAGTGAATAAATCTGGCCAGATTGTCTAATCTTGGTCATATAGCCCCAGGGTAGAGTAATTTCTTAACCCAACAGTCTAATCTGGGTTAACTGTCATAGGAAACTAGGTTAGAACATAGGTTAGTTGCATTGTTGCTTCATTTCAATAATAACCAGTTTGATGATTAATGTTGCACCATGATTTGGATACCTCAATGTTGTTCGACTAACCCCTTGGTGGTGTAGTCATGAAAGTTTGGAGAAAACCCATGAAAAAGATTTTATCCAAAGTTTTCCAAGAACATGTTTTGTCCGCGCCCTCACTTATGCTCCGATCAGGTATCAAGGGTCCAGATGATCGCGCACAGATCTACAGTGGACAGATCATTCCGGACCCCCTCGACCGTTCTGCTTTTAACCGCAGGGGGGGTCCGGAATCGATGATAAGACTCCTGCTCATCTGGACAGCTCAGGATCGAGCGCTCAAATCTACGGTCAATGTTGGATTCCAGACCCCCCCATCCATTCTGCCTTTAATGGAGGGGGGGGGGGGTCCGGAATGAGTGATAAAGAGCATGCAAAGATCTGCGGCTCAGAAGCAGGCGCATAGATCAACGACCCTAAATGGATTTCGGACCCCCCGGATGATCTGCTTTTAATCGAGGGGGGCGGAGACGGAATGGTTTTCTTCCTCTGGTGGGTCCCTTTTTATATGTGGCGTCGATCTATTGCCCTGAGTCCCGTCACCATCTGCTATCTGATAGACCTTCGTTACCTCTGGACGTCACCTTCCACCTTTCCCAAACTGGTCATGTCCCATAACTGCTATCAGTCCTTCCCCCCTATTCACTCGTAGCAAGCCCCTTATTATGACTCTTACCTCCAATCGATAGCCTCCACATCACCCATCCGTATCCCTCAGTCACTGTCACCCACCATCTCACCCTCAAAATGATCCGTTGGCCATTTATTACTGGATAACCTATCCGTTATCCAGCTGACCTGTCTCCCGTGCCCAACCGACCCCAGTTTAATTAAAACTACCGTTATTCCCCTTAATTTCGCTATTCACCCATCGCACCAAAGAAATTCACCACTTACTCCTTCATTACATTCCATTGCCCTCATCCACAGTCAGTCGCCCCCACTAACGTCGTGTTTTATTCCAGGTACTATTGTAGAAATGGCGCCAAATTCCAAACAAGCAGAAGGAGAGGAGAATCCGTTTCTCCTGCCTCCTGTCGACTTGGATAGGATCCCACTGGTCGACAAAGATCGGTTAATCACAGATACAAAATGCGATTTTGATTTCTCATACCTCCAGTCGTGGCTCAAGGAAGTTTTCCTGGACCAGAGTGATGAAATTGGACTCTGGGAGTCCAATTTACCCCTCTACCTCTTCCCTCAAATCCACCATTTTCTCGAGTTTTCTCTCAAGTGTCAAGCCCATTATATCCCTGAGCAAAGAGTCATCCTCTCTTTGTCTGGAGAGATCCTGTTCCTCATCACGTCCAAATCCATAGACCAGATGATGCAAATTCCCCGAGCCGACTCTGCGTCTCCCCTCAACCTGAAAATTCTCACCGAATTATACCAGAAAATGAGCTTCCCCCAAAGAGCTCAAATATTCGAGCTCTTCTTTCCCTCATCCGCTCAATTTCCCTCCACAAATCCTCCTTACCTGTCCTCCATGTTCTCAACTAAGGGAAACCAGGTCATTTCCTCCCTTTGTGCTTTGTTAGGATACTATTCTGACCAGTGGGTAGATGAACCCATTCTGGGTATTTTTTCCATCTTCTCTATAGACGAAAAGCCCACCACCCAGTTTGATTTCAGCACCTTCTTGGCAGACAATATTCACGAACAGTTCATGAATTTCGGTACTGAAGGCATGTTTAGATATTCATTGATACTAGCATACTTATTCATCTTCTTCCAGGCAGATAAATTTGGTGTTTCCATACAGAAGATGGATGGAGATGGTAGACCTCAGGCAGTCACAGCATGGACCTCCTTGCTAAAGCACAACTCCGCTGATTTCAGTTTTAAGGAGTTCATCGACCAATTCTACCACCCTGTGGTAAGCATGTTAGGTGGCAGGCCCGAGCCTCGGATAAACGATGAAGTTTAGAGGATCATGCATCTCTCTGACAACACAAAGACCGGGGATTGGTACTTGTATCAAAATCATACCGAGATCAAAGTATACGGGTGCGAGTTGGCACCGTATAAGCTGCCCAAGTACCTGCTTGTAAGAATTTTCGCGCTGGAATATATAAGGCAGATTATAAATTCAGATGATATCCATTTTGTGTCATTGAAGAAAAAGTAGTAGCTTAGAATCAAGGGGCAAATTGGCTCCTTCATCTGCAACAATCGTGGAACTGGGGAAGAAGCAGACAGGATGTTGAGAGAAATGAAGTTCTTCATGAGCTTCCCATGGCACTATGATCCTTGTGGGATCATCTCAGATATGAGAGTGAAAAACAAGAACATCCTGTATGTTCATGTGTCCAGGCTCGAAGTTGAGAAATTCGCCAATCAGACAGCCTGGGAGCCTAACACATTGATTGAAGTAGAACAGCAGGATCCCCCGGCCACTATGTCACAAACGACCATGCCTCAGGTCCCAAAGGAAAAAAGGCCTCGACAGGATTTATCTCCACCTATCACTGAGGTATCTTCCGAGGAATTCCAACTGCATACCAAGAGGCCTAAGACTTCGTCAGTCCCTGGCCCGATCGGGGAAAAAGAAGCCCCGCCTACCATAGTGACCAAGTCTGTTATTCCACCCTTTGGTTCAAGCCTCCACAAGGTCATTACCCCAGCATTGTCGAAGAAATCCACAGACTCCCCATTGACCACCCAGCCAGGCAAGGTGGCAACGAAGCTAAGCATCTTTGAAAAGTATGAGCTTATAAAGAAAAGGAAACAGACCCTGACCAATAGTACTTGTGCCCAATTCTGGAAGCAGACGTTGACTGCACAACATAGGTTGCTAACTACATTCGACACCGAGAAGGGTAGGATGCATATGGCATTCCTCCAGGCACAGGTACTAGATCCAAAGGTGATCACCGATTATAAAAGGGCCACCTTCGAATTCCAGATGAAGGACGTGCATCCGGCTGATCAGATGGATCTGCACAAGCAGACGGGGGAAATGGTTTTCTATACGTTGGCGCATGCTTCCACTTCTGCGTCCCAACTGCAGGTGTCCCTGAACAATGTTCAAACACAACTCAAGCTGGAGAAGATATCGTACTTTGCAAAGGACAATAGGATCAAAACTTTGGAGGAGCTGGTCCTCAAGATTGGTTATGATCCTTCAAATGTGAAAGCAGCCAAGGAAATGATAAAGAAGAAGAATGTTGACATAGCATCCTTGAGGAAACAACTGAATCTCCCACCCATAGAGGATTTGCAGGCGAAGGAGACAACAGAGAAAGAAGGAGAGAAAGATGAAATGCTCAAGCTGCTCATGGAGCAGAATGCACAGCTCAAAGAAATGGAAGCTGAGATGGAGAAACTATTAAAAGAGAAGGAGCAGCTGAAACCAATGGAAGTCATTCCATTGAGTTCCATTCCGATTTGGGGAGTGAGTACAACATCAGTGACAATAGTCCCATCCGCGACTCCATTGACATCCCAGGAGAAGACAATCGACCTGGCTAAGTCCATGGAAAGGATGAACCTACAAGAAACAGAGATCAACAGGATGAAGAAGGAGATTGAGAACCTTCAAGAACTCAAATCTTCTTTCCAGTCTAGCCTCTCCAAGGAAAAGCAGGTGACAGAGCAGCTCAAGCAGGAGCTACAGTAGCTCCGGAAGCAAACAGTGGCAGGAAAGACTTTGGTCGAGGTTAAAGAGAGTGTATGGACAGACATCACTAAGTCCATGAATGAGATATGGCCCATGATCCAGATCATGTTTGAACATAATGAATTGGTCCAGAGGAGCAAATAGGCCATTGAGAAGATCAGAGTAGAATTGGGAGACATGCCCACACAAGCAAATGAGATCATCAAGTTCCTCAATTCTAAGACCAGGGAAGAGCTGGAAGAGCTGAAGATTGAATACAGAACAAAGACCATCCTTGAGGTCAAAAGGGTTCTGACCAAGAGAGGATTAATGCTTCATTTGGAAGAAAAGGTCCAGGCCATGGACCTAGGGGTAAAAATATTCTTCAGTAAGATTGAGGCTCTCCAGAAGAAAGGTCTACCTGGTCTGAAGGTAATTAATGATAAATTGATGACACTCCTAGATTACAAGAAGAGATTGGCTGATGTGTCTAAGGACAATTCAAAGTTAGCAGGGATTCAAGGGAGCATCACCGGCAAGGCATTCCTAGATGCCCTTCAGTGGGACATCAGTATCCAACACGAGATTCGATACATCTTCCTCACCATGCCTACATTCTCCAAGTACACAGATATGGACGAAGTGTATCGAAGGCTTCTCAAAGTCAACGTGCCCAGTCATCTTAGATGGGAGGAACTCTTCAATCTGATCGATTAGCAGATGAGTTGTCCAGGTCCAACCAACTGTCTATTCAGATGAAGTCGTGCAGAGGCTTCATCAACAACCCACCCAGAAATCAGTGTGCAGTTACACCATGTCATCAAGCAGTTCCTAGATTTAGGAAATTTGTTAAATTAGTTAGGCTAAAAATAGATTTAGCACATCCTGGTCATTTATGAGAGGAACATTTGTAATTTGAGTTATAAATACTTCACCTTTCGAAGTATTGAGGGTTGTTGATCTTCATACCCTGACACTATCAGACTGTAATATTTTTGAAGAGATCTTCCATTAATAAAAAGGAGGCACTTTTACAGGATTCTTGCGTGTATTCACTGGTGATGTTTTTCTCTCTAAGTTGAATGTTATTCTCGCTTTGTTATCATATTTTTGTCTGAATCTAATCTTTAAGAGTAACAAATGTTGCAGGATTTATCTCGTATACCCTATTTCTGACTCGAAAGATTTTAGTGTTTTATCTTCTGGTGTTTTCAATAAAGAAATTCTTAACTGCTTCTTTGTTGAAATTATCTTTCTCATCTTTTCTGTTGTCCATCATTTAAGCTACTAAAAGATCCAGTGATTATATTATCTCGCCCTGTGAAAGTTTTCCCTTTACGTTTCTGGTTTGCATTTCATATTTTATTAAAACACAGACCCCATAGCCCAATGGATGTGTAGACTGTCTCAACCAAATTCAAAAAACACTTTGACTACAAAACCGACCGATTTCTTTACCTAGCCTAATATTTAAAATTGGAAACATAGCTAAATCATATAGAGAGACCCCTCTCTGAAGTTGGAAGGGCTAGATCCCAGCTTCAAAAGTGGTTGGATAAAGTTACCTTTAGTAGATTTCTTCTGTTGTCAACGTCTAGGAAATTTACAGAGTGCTAACATAGTGGCGACCATACTGGGGAGCAGAACATAAAATTTATAATTTCCCGTTTTCTTTCCCCTAAAAAGAAAGTTTGTTCCTGAAAGATTGCAATTTTGAGAAGAAAGTAATGTTTAGAGGTTGATTGAAATTTGTACATATTATTTTCGGACTCATAAAACTAAAAAGCATATATATAAAAAAAAAAATCAAAAAGAAATCTGGCTCCTAAGAAAGTTTACACTCGATCTCATCGAGACCCAGAACCTGCGATAGCAACAGATAATCCAGAACAATTGCTCAAGAAAAAGACCTTAGCTGAAAGCTCAATGAGTCATACTCCCTCACATAAGTCCCTTTCCTTTTTAGGGGAACCTGTTACCTTTCAAGACCCTGACTATGACACCTTTTCCCAACCAAGCCTGGTTAGAACACGGTCCGATAGTTTTGTGACTGGAATCATTTTCGACCCAACCATCATGCAACCCCAAACCCCTGAAGTTCTGTCTCCCACTGCTAAACCGCAAATCACTCCCTCGGTGCTATCCAGTCCCTCCTCGTCCTCGTCTTCAGCCACTACCTCACCGATCATACAATCTATTATCCCACCTCCTCCACACATCATGGCAGCTCGATATGCCCCCTTGGTGTTGGCTACACCTCTTTATGCCATGCCCCAAGACTATCAAACGAGACTTCCACAGTTCGATGCTACAGGACCTTTGAGCGCACAATAGCACATAGATAAAATGAATGATTACTATGATCTGCATGAAGTTGATGAGGCTAACATTCAAATGAAATTGTTTGCTCAAAGTTTGATAGGTGACATTAAAAAATGGTACAAAGGGTTGCGTGCCGCCTCAGTCCTTGACCTTACTGCATTCCAAAGAATTTTTCTAGACAGATGGGAGGTAAAGAAAAACCCTTTGCAAATTTTGTCAGAATACGAAAATATCAGAAGAAATCAAGGTGAGATAGTGCAAGATTACTGCACTCGTTTCAACAACCTATATAATGCAATCCCAGCTAAAATCAAACCTCCACAGGGTTTGGCATTGATAAAATTCCCCGATGGTTTTGACGCTGACATGTCATACCAACTAAAGGAAAGAAATTCTACCACCCTGGAAGACATGCAGAAAAGTGCTAGAAGTGTGGAGGCCAATTTGTTGGCAAAAAGGGCACGTCAGAGGTCAAAGAGGAGAGTCACAATTAAATAAGAGCCTTCCACATCGACCTCAGATTCCAAATTGGATTCTTTGGCCAAAGCAATGGAAATAATGATGGAAAGACTTACTGTGTCAGACATAAATCCTCCGAGAGAAAATCCACTAGCTCCTCAGGTTCGGAACCCTAACTTTAGGAGAAACCCTCCCCAAATTAGACAGAGAGATCCTAGGGATCAAAGAGAGCAGAGGGGTCCAGATCAATAGATCGGACCTCCCCTACAAGAAAATTATGTTGATGAAGGGGAGGAAGTAATCGAAGAACTGGAGGATACTCACATAAATCTCATGGGCATTCACGATAACGAAGATATTTTCCTTACCCAAGAAGAGCAAGAACTTTTTCTTCTCAATCAAACAAAAGTAAGTGAAGAGGCTGAAGATGCAGAACAACAGGCATTTGAAAATTCCATTTTGGAGGTACACCGGCAGTATAATCTGCGGAGTAAAAAGACAGAAGGGAGTTCCCCAAAAAAGATGATTGAAACAAAGAAGGTAGTCGAAACCAAGAAGGCCTCTGAGCCATCTGCCGAGAAGATTCCTGAGAAGAGTACTGCAGAAGTTCCTGTGAAGAAAAACCTTACTATTCTGAAAAGATCGTCATAGCCTAAGGTTTCACCTACTACTCCACCCAGTACTTTTGGCCAGAAGAGTGTGGCGGACAAACCAGAATTGGTGAGCCAAAGCAAAGCTCCTACACCATTCAGCCTTGAGGGGGAATTAGCCAAAGTAAAAATTCCCATCCCACTTTCAGATTTGATGAACAAAGACGTTTATCATTCACAGGTGATTAAAGAACTGACCATTGAACCCGACATAGGCATGAAGGCCTTAACCATTGGATCAACGAATCATTCAGATATCGTGAACCTTACAGATGATCAACTTGAACTTCTGTTCGGACCTGAAGTAGATGGTCGAGACGATACTGGTGAGGTCGCTCCTTTTTACATCAGTCTAAACATACATGACCTGATCTTGCATAATGCTATGTTGGATTCGGGTGCTTCCCACAATCTGATCCCTAAAGCAGTAATGGAGAAACTCGGACTGGAGGTCACCAGACCTTACAAGGATTTACACTCATTCAACTCCAATAAAGTTAGATGTATTGGTTTGATCAAGGACCTATGCATCACCTTGGTTCAGATACCTGCGAAGAGCATGGTAATGGATGTGGTAGTTGTAGACATCCCTCTGAAGTATGGAATGTTGCTATCCCGGTCTTGGGGGGCTAAGTTGAGAGGAACCCTGCAGCTAGATATGTCTTATGCCACTATTCTAGTTTTCGGGCAACAAAGAAGGCTATACAAAGAAACATTGATGAAGCACATGGTCAGTAGCCAAGAAAAACCGCACAACTATTCCCTCTACTCTGTGCATTCCGACTTGGATTCTTTTATCTTGTACAATGATGGTGACACGGGAGAACAAGATACTCAGCTGGCAGAAGATACATCTATTCAATATGGTGGCCAAGAAACCATCGAGGTAGCAAGAATGAAAAACGTGATAACTGAAGAATTACCGGCAGACTTCTGGAGCATGGATTTTGATGGAGCAGTGAGCAAAGAAGGAGATGGAGAAAGATTATGGCTGCATAATCACAGAAACAGGTATTCAGAAAACCATTCTTACAAATTAAATTTCCAATGCACTAACAATATTGTTGAGTATGAAGCCTTGATGCTCGGTTTGAAGCTTTTGAAAAGAGTTGGTGCTAAACAGATTATGGTAAGAGGTGATTCTGAGTTGATAATCAAGCAAATCAAAGGTGAGTACACTGTGAAACACCCACGTCTTAGAGATTATAGGAATGTTGTTCTTGATGCCCTTAGATGTTTCACTGAAGTTGAATTGCAGGTAATGTAGATGGGACAAAACATTCTTGCGGACGGTTTGGCTACGTCAACAGCCACGTGTAAGATCCCTTTCTGCTCGACTCGCCCATACACGGTGGAGGTAAAATGTAGACCAACTGTTCCCGACAATATTAGGTATTGGCAAGTGTTTGGTAATGATGATCAAATCGAGGATTTTCTGCAGTGTAAAAATGATTTTGAATGTACAAATATAGATTTAGAGAACGAAGATGAAAATGTAAATAGATCTGATTTTGAAATTGATAGTGTAAATAGAATGGATTCGGGAGAATTAGGAGATGACGAAATGGAGGCCGATGTTTTATATTTGAAAAGCAATATTTTGCCTAGGGGTCTAGTTCCTTTAGAGGACTTGTTTGATTTTAACGATGTAGCCAAAAAACCGAAAATCGAAGCCAATGGAAAAGAGGTAGAAGACTGTAATATAGGGACTGAAGAGAAACCCAGGATAGTCAAACTGTGTAAATAATTACCCCCAGAGAAAAAACTAAAATACATTGAGCTATTCAAAGAATATTCGGATGTCTTTGCCTTGGGTTATGAGGATTTGAAAGCTTATGATACCAGCATCATACAACAAAGAATTCCAATAAAGGAAGACCAAAAACCGTTTAGACAGAAACTTAGGAGGATAAATCCCAAGTTTCTCCCTCTGATAGAAAAGGAAATCAAAAAAATGTACGATGCCAAAATCATAGTCCTGTTGCGTTTTTCCAAATGGGTCTCTAATTTGGTCCCTACACGTAAGAAATCTGGGGAAATCAGACTCTGCATAGATTTTCAAAATTTGAATAAGGTCTCCCTAAAGGATAATTACCCCTTGCCTAAAATGGACCACATCCTTCAAAGGGTAGTCGGATCCAGTCGAATATCTTTGCTGGATGGTTTCTCAGGTTACAATCAGGTCCTAGTTCACCCGGATGACCAAGACAAAACCGCTTTCACCACACCATGGGGCACTTTCATGTATGTGAAAATGCCTTTTGTTCTGATGAACGCAGGAGCCACATTCTAGAGAGCGATGGATATCACCTTCATGGAAGAATCGGGTAAGTTTATTGTCGTCTATTTAGATGATGTAACTGTGTTTTCCCGATCTGATGATGAACACCTGCGACACCTCAAATGAGTCTTCGAGAAATGTAGAAGGTTTGGGATTTCTTTAAATCCTAAGAAAAGACTTTTTGGGCTAGAAGAAGGAAAACTGCTAGGACACATCATCTCCAAGGATGGAATCAAAATAGACCCCAGCAGAATCGAGGCCATACAAAAATTAGAACACCCAAGAAACCTCAAAGAACTACAGTCTTTTATCGGGAGAATAAACTTTCTACGAAGATTCATTCCCAATCTGACCGAGCTCCTTTGAAACATTACAAATATGCTAAGAAAGGATGTAAAAATAAAATGGGACTCTGAGTCCAGACAGTCTTTTGAACAAGTCAAACGAGCACTCACAGAGGCCCCTGTCTTAATCAGTCTTGATTTTACCAAAGATTTCTATCTTTTTTCTTTCGCTTCCAAACATACTATAGCAACGGTATTACTACAAAAGAACAGTGAAGGGTATGAACAACCCATAGCTTTCTTTATTAAAGCATTGAGAGACGCCGCTCTGAATTACAAGATAATGGAGAAACAAGCTTTCACCTTGGTGAAAGCTATAAAAGATTTTAGGGTCTACATTCTCCATTCCCACACCATAGCTTATGTTCTGAATGTGGTAGTAAAAGACATTTTGACCCAGGACAACCCTAATGGAAGAAGGGGAAAATGGATTGTTGTCATTTTAGAATACGATATAGAGATTAAGCCTACAAAACTAATCAAGGGTCAAGGCCTAGCAAAATTAATGGCTGAATCAAATTTCCATGCTCTTGACATTAATTTTTTAGCTGCAGCAGATGAACAGGGCGATATGGCGACTCCAAGCGTGAGAGAGGTATTTCTCAACTCTCCATGGTACGTAGACCTTATATTCGTTTTGCAAAATTTACAAGCTCCCCCTGGTTTGACTAAGACTAAAGCTAGATTTTTAAAGTTGAAAGCCTTAAAATTTTGTATTCTAGAAGGAAATTTGTATTGGAAAGATCCTGGAGGCATTCTGTTAAATTGTTTATTGAAAGATGAAGCTGACGATGTGTTACAAGAATTTCATGCAGGAGACTGTGGTGGCCATCTGAACTGGAAGGTCACAACCAACAAAATACTCAGAGTTGGATTCTATTGGCCCACCCTATTCGCCGATGTACATCATAAAGTGACTGCATGTCATCAATGTCAACTGTTTGAAGGAAAAAGGAAACTCCTTCCTCTCCCCCTGAAACCGATCTCAGTTGAAGTCCCTTTCCAACAATGGGGACTGGAATTCATTGGAGAAATACACCCCCCTTCTTCAGGCCAGCACAGGTGGATTCTCACTGCCACTGATTATTTCACCAAATGGATCGAAGCAGTACCAAGCAGGAAAGCCACTGACTTTGTTATTATCAAATTCCTTGAAAATAATATCTTGTCTCGTTTTGGATGTCCTAGAAATATTATAACTGATAATGCAGCTACTTTTCGGTCGAAGAAGCTCATAGATTTCTGCAACTAGTATCACATTGGTTTGGGGCATTCCACAGCCTACTACCCTCAGGGGAATGGGCTGGCAGAATCTTCAAACAAAACCTTGGTAAATATCATCAAGAAAACATTGCAGGAAAACAAGAAATCACGGCACAACAAGTTGGTGTTCGCGTTATGGGCTGACAGACTAACCACCAAAAGGTCAATTGGTATGTCACCGTACCAGCTGGTCTATGGCACAGAGGTAGTTTTCCCCACTTATTTAAGAGTCCCTTTCATGAAGTTGCTTCAAGATGTACAAGCTGAGCCAAATGACTCACAGAGAAGGATCAACCAGATGATCCATTTGCAGCAGTCTAGGGAAGAAGTCTTCAACAAGACTCAGGTAATCCAAGAAAACATCAAGAAGATTTTTGACAAAAGGACCAAGGAAGATGATTTTTAGCTAGGAGATTTGGTGCTGAGATGGGACGCTAGAAATGAAGACAAGGGAAAGCATGGAAAATTTGACAATCTGTGGAGAGGACCATACATGATCCAAGCATTCAAGGGGAACAACGCTTTATTGTTGAACAACGCTAATGGGACAGATCTTCTAGGAGGACCTATAAATGGCAGAATGCTGAAACATTATGTGCCACCTCAGTAGAGATTCGAGTTTTCCACTCTCCATTGTACATACCATTTTTTATTTTTATTTTCCGCCTGCATTTTCTAACTGAAGAACATTAGTCAGTTGGTTGAAGCCCGAAGAGAAGGCCCTAAGCTGCTGACCACTGTTTTTCCAATTTTTGAGAATAAAACCAACGAAGGTTACTAGGCAGAAATTTTTAGAATGACAGGAACCATGATTCTTGGCACTTCACGGGGCAAGTACCATCCCCAGGTGGAGACGCTATTATCACCCTATAAGTTATAGGATCAACTGGTGACTAGGATATTATCTGTCTCTAGTGTTTTTGTTGACAAATGATTTTTCATTCTGCAAA
>ML778746.1:1462436-1480514 GCA_009831015.1 Picea engelmannii
GGAAGATCCTTCTAGAAGCGGAAGCTTCTATTAGGTCTTCTTACATCCGCCTTATTCTATTTTATTGAAAGGTCTTATTAATATTGACCTTTATTACATCCGAATACATTGATCTACTTATGTGCGGGTTAGGACCTTAACATAATCTCCTTAGTTATCCACAAAATGGGGATAACAGGTACAAGGATGTATATGATCGTGTATACAGTTTCTTATCTGGATAGTCTTCTCCATGTCTCAAACTATAGACCATCTAATATGTTGTCTCCTTCAATCGTCACTATAGCTTTCCTCAAAGTTATCACCTATGAACTGCCCGAAACAAGGAAAACAAAGGGAAAAACAATAGACAAGAATAATACTCTTATAATAATAAAAACAAGAATGAGAACAATAATCACAATAGCTCCTTCTCAGAGCTATTTCTTGTGACCAGCTTGGAACAAGAACCAAAATAAAATTACAATAATAAGAAATAGGAACAACACTCTTCTAGTGTTGTGATCAATCATTCCTCCATGGTAACCTTCCCAGAACAAGAAAACAAGAACAAAAAGTATAATATCATTTTCATAAGAACATATATATATGTCAACAAGAATAAAAGGTAATCTTATGGTAATCATCATATTATTACCAAGGTGAGTTTCTTGGAAGAAAAACAAGAAGTATCTCCTAGAGGAGATGTTAGTTCATCTTGCAACTAAGTACAATAAGTATATATATTAATAATACTCACATGCTTCCAAGTATTCATTGTATCTAGCAGTAATAGAACCTTTCACGAATTGTTGTCACAACTAGTAATGTAGCATTTATCAAACTTGATATGTGCAAATTAGAAATTTATTAATTTAATCAATCAAACCTGGAACCTGGAGTCTTATCTTCAAGAACGAGTGTTGTTGATTTTCTTTCGAGACTCCTTCACTCAATATGAGAAGTATTCTCTTCAACCTGTCCCTTGTACTTAAGACAATATGATTTCTTGATAGAAATCTGAGTTATAGAATATAATGCAAATAAACTCTAAAATCTCAACCTTGATCAATCTAATACTTTGACTAGAGTCATCTTATAACTCTTTGAACAAAGGTTACTATAACTTCAATAGATCAAAATACAACTATATGTTCATAAGATTACAATAATGCCATTGTTAGGACCCTATAATGTACCTTTTTGTTCATACTTTTTGCTATCATTACATCCTTTTCCCACTCACATTTAAGCCTACATTATCACCTTAACCTATTTTTCCAAAAGTATATAACGTTTCTTCTCTTTGCTATATGTTTAATTTGTTTTACATGTACTTTTACATTACTCTCATACTTAGCCATCGATCAGAAATATATAGTTGCTGAAACAGTTTGAACTACATATTATACACTGTTGTTGCTTGAAGACCCGTTGCTAAAACAGTCAAACAACACACAAATCCCATTGCTGAAACAGTCTGTGATTTGCGATGTTGAAACAAAATTTCACACAACAGTGACAAGAAGCAGCTATTACACTGGCTGCAATAGTCGTACCTTAAGCCAACACCAACCATCACTGTGTTGGCAACCAATTCACATTTTTCCATTGTCTTATAAGCTGCCTACACCAATGTTTTACAAACATCAATTCTCGTCGCAATTTTAAATAAACGACACTTTTATTTTTGTGACATTTGCACATTTGCCTTCATTTTGTTTTCACGACTGTAAGCATGAAAACTTAGTCTTTCGAAGTCCCATTGAAATCATTATTTGAAATGTCATTATCCTTCTTGTCAATATGCCTATTGCACTTACATTTCACTTATCGCTATGCAGCTGGCAAAACTTTCGAACTATACTCATTTGGACATTCTTGTATTGATTGTGTGACTTGGTTTCATTGAGTTTGTAATGTATTGGCATTTGGATTTGCATTTTATTTGACCTACTTGACCATTGGTTTCATGAAAATACATAGGGGTTATGATTAAATCCTTCATATATATCTTTTAATATAATGCCTATGTTCGTGTTTTCATAACTATTGGTATGTTGATTATATGAAGACCCATCGACACATTGGTTAAACTATTGATATGAGCTGATAGATTGGCGCATGGTTAAATATTTGGTATTGGTTTCCAATTGAATGTTGATGGTTTAAAACTATGGCACAACGTTGATTGCGCACGTTGGTTTATACACTTACTATTGGTTTCATTGGTCGGCCAAGTGACATGATTGTTGAACTATGCTATGATGGGTAGAACAGCTATAAGCCGACGGTTGTACTTTAGCAATGAATATTATGCATGGCCAGTGAATAAATCCACCACCTTCGCACATTTCCATTAATGCTTATCCCTTATCCTCATTCCCCTCTGTTAGCTCGGGTAACCCTTCGTGCACTCTGCCCCTATGTGCTATGACCCAAACCCTAGACTTACCGTGTGCTCGACTCCGTGGCACCAGTCGTGCGAATCGAGACAAACGACAACCAAGCCTTGTTGTTATTTGACAATGCCCGGAAAGACTTGGAGGATAATGGGTGGCTTACCTTTGTACAATGATTTGAGGGTTTTAATCTAGTTGTGGCACAGTAGTTCACCCTGACTTTTGATGGCTGTAGAGCCAAGGTGGGCGAAATTCAGTTGGAAATCGATGAGGAGTTTATTAGTTCTGTTACAGGGTTACCATCCTCAGGACAACATTGGTTCAAAAATTCTAAGGTCGAGGAGGTACCTTGGCCACTTCTGTTCTTCTCGCACAAGGTCACATCTTGTGACAGAGGTATGCCCATATCCACACTCAAAGCACGATGGCATGACCTTTTGATAATACTCAAGCATTTCGTGACTTGTGAAGGTCGATATGGACTCATTTTTCTCTACCACCTGCATTTGTTAATGAATTTTATGGGGTACCCATTGAATATGCCTTTCTACTTCCAGCGTAGCCTATATAAAATGTCAAAAAGGTTTAAAAAGGAGAAGGCTGACAGTAGCCTGTTCCACCATGGACTTATTAAACTTATCATTGTTTATCACTTGAGTTTACATGGTGATAGCTGGAGAGATTTCATCGCTCGAAATGGTTTTGATAACACAGACCCTGTCCAGGTTGATAAGCCTGTGGTAAATAAAACAAAGGTCTAGCCACCTGTGCTCTTCCATGTCCTACTTCCTTCTCCTAAACCCTCAGTCGACCTTGATATTTGCCTACCCGACGTTATAACAGAGAAGGCCAAGGCTATAAAGAGACTTGTGAGCAAAAAGGCCAAGGAAAACCCTACCGCTAATGCCAAAGGTAAAAAGAACGCTCGGCTTATTTCGAAAATGGCTAGGAACAAACCTAAACCCTCTGCTGAGTCAAAGCCTATAATCCTTAGTGAGGATTCAGACTCTAACATAGAATGTTTCCTAACCAGTGAGTACCCTTACTCACAGGGTTTGTGCCCCGAACCACCTTATGATTTCATGACGAATCTTCCCCCTTGCCTAAGAAATAATCCTAGCTACCCTGGTATCAAACTGCCTAACGAAACCCTTGGCAATATAATCAAACCCTCGCCTGCACTTTCGAAGCCTACATAGTCGTCCTGTGACCAATGTGATTTGTGGCTGGAATGATACTACATCGACGTTCCCCTACTCCAATCGAAAATTCAATCATTGGAAAGTCAAGTTGCAGTGTTGACCAGCCAAAGAGACCAACTCCAAGCAACTGATAAGAAGCAGAAGACAACTGGCTCCATCGTTTTCAAGAATGTTGAATTGGCCACAGCCGTTATCAACTCCAAATTGTCATGATCCAACCGTCTGCTCGCCATACTGATATGGATTTTGATATCCTTTAGTTTTGTGAATGACCAGGATTAATATAGTGATTGGAATTTGGTTTTTGAATAGCTCTGTTTATATTTCGAAATGGCTCTGTCATAATGTGTTCATCTTGTATATTTTTCGCTTTGCTAAAAATAAATGGAATTTCATTTTAGATACATGAGTTGATCATTCCCAGTTTAGCCATTGATAGATTTTTATTGGATTTGAATGGTCTTCGTTTGAATTTGATTTTTTCGTTTGTCTGATTGAGTTAATGAAACTGATGGTTTGCTTTCAATTGAATTCATTTTGTATCTATTCTAAACAGGAAGTTTTTCATGCTCAATTTAGAATACGATCTTGTTTGGATTTGATTTTGTTATGGTTCATATGCTGTGATTGGCAAACGATTTCAATGAGTTTGATTGTTACGATCTTGTAATATGTTGTGTCATGTAATATTCTAAGAACAGGAATACAACTCTGTTTGGTTTCAATTTGGAAAGAACTACTCTGTTTCGTATGAAAACGATGCTCTCATTTAAGCCTGTGCAAATGCGCCCGAATCGTGGAATGGTTTTGATTCATAATAACTATGTTAAAACCTTAACTGTTCGATTCTCTCTTATTCTGATTGGATTATCCCATATCTTGAGTTGGCAAGATTGTTTTATGAGTTGGATTCGGATTATAATTGTTGCTCTGTTTGATTTTAAATTTGCAAAACGAATTGGTCGATCTAGGTTATCTCTATCAAAATCGGTTATAATTCATTTGAATGGAACGATTTTGATCAAAGTCAATCGATCTTGTTTGCCCAATTTGCAATAACAAATGATCCTGTTATGATTTCATTTGAATTGATTTTCGCGCCAGTTTGAGTCGATCCACTCATGGCATGAATCGTTTGCTATGTCATTACAGTTATAACGATTTGAAAATGATCTTGTTGGATTCGATCGTACCTCCGGTTGATAAGGCAACATAACAATTGCCTACGATTTGTTTTGATTATATCAGTTTCAAATTGCTATCAAACGATTTCACAACTGTTGATAATGATTCTGTTCGTTTGATTTTGTGGTAACAAAAGAAACCGAGTACGCATATCTCTATGATCATTTGATTGATCTTGATCCTGTTTGATTTCAAATGGCATAACCATTTCAATTTCAATTATTCGTTTTCAAATAGTTATTGGATGTTAATTGAATTTAATTCTTTAAAAAAGATTTTCAATCAATTTTAATGTTGATTCTGTGTCTTATTTAGACCAGCTACAGAATCGCAAGATTTTGTAGCTAGTCTATAGAATTAGATTTTTATTATTTTATTAATAAAGGATTCTTCTAACTTGTCTATTTTTAACCCTTTTCAGGTAAATTCGAATTGCATGGGACATGTTGGACAGGCTAGGGGAATATTTGTGTATTTTAGTTTTATTGTAGGTTCCTAGTTTAGTTAAACTGGGGATATCTGCCCAGATTTATGTAAACAGTTTTGATAACTTCCACAGGGAGGTTTTACCCTGTGGAAAACCTATAAATACTTATTTTTTTTGTAATAAGGATCATCCTCACTTGTGGGAGAACCAGGCTATGGATTCCTAATACAAACTGAGACAGAAGTTGATGTTCTGCTATAGCTTTCGCTTTCATAATATCAATCATTTGTTTTATGTTTATGCTTATCTATTTGCACTTGATTAGTGACTACTTTAGCTATCATAGTCTTTTGCAGAATGATATGATTTAATTAAAGTGATCCATGTCTGATTTCTTTCAATACTTAAAAATACGGCAATTATTTGATTCAGTTAATGAATGACATATTTCTCTTCTTCATCAATTGGATTATTTTGTATAAGTCTTTGCATACAGGTTTACCTAACTGTTAAGATTTATAAATCATAAGATTGTTGTAAGTTTTTATGTCTTGTTTGTCCTGTAATCATAATTGAAGAGCACTACAGCTATCGTTTATGAAGAGCTCCTGGATAATTCGGTGTGGGTTTCCTCCCTCTGATCAGCTAAGACAGTCATCATACACAGGACAAATCTGGAGCGTTTCTCCAGGTCAGTTTGTGATTTGTTTTTGTTAAATTGTTTAGTATATTTATTGGTAGTTAGGTTAAATATATGTTTAGTTAGATTTGTAGTTAGAATTAGTTTTTAAGTTGTTTAGTTTAGTTAGTTTTTGTTTTATTTCTCGTTCATAAAAATATAAAATCAACAAAAAATATCTCTCTCTGTCTTAGGACAGAATGCAAATGAGTTTTTCAGGTTTTATTCAAATCTGTAAATTGTAGATATTGTACATTTTGTGAATAAGTTATATTTCCATTAGTAGTTAGATAGTTAATTAGTTAGAAGTTAGTATAGTATTAGTTAGTATATTGTATATAATAGAATAGTTAGATTAGTTAGTTTGTTTAACAGTTAGTTTTAGTTAGATTAGTTTATTAGTTTGTTTTATTTAGTTAGATTAGTTTACTAGTTTGTTTTATTTAGTTAGATTAGTTTAGTTTGTTTTAATTGTTATTTTTAGATTAGTTATTATAGATTTGTTTTCTTTTTGTTTTAGGACCTTAGATCGGCTAACGGAGCCGCTAAACCCGTCAGGGTGGTTCATCCCAAACGACTTGGGTTATTAGACAACCCCGGACTGGTTCCACTCTTCCAGTTGACGAACGGTCGATTTCGCCTGCCAACAAATGGCGCTAGAAGGAGGGCCTGAACTTAATTAATGGCACGAGGCGGTCGCAAGACTCCTCCACCACCTAATCGCTCACCTATTGTGACTAGAAGCCATTCAAACGATAATTTCCCCCCTCAAACAACAACTACTTCAACTGACGACCCACAGATCACAGTTGAGCCAACAACCCCTAATCCTATAGGTGGTGACATACAAGAGATTGTCCATCAATCTCTTATAAAAACACATAGTGCCTTAGCCCGTTTGAGGCAACCTAACCATCCGTGGGGCCAACCTTTGGATTTCTCTGACATCAGAGAACAATTAGGAGGCACTGATCTCACTGTGAATCCTTCAAATCCAATCTTAAATCCTGCTGTAGGAGGATCCGGGATACCTCCTTCACCACCTCCATCATCTCCTTTTTCTTCTGGAGGAGATTCCTTTGACGAAGGCAATTCCCCTTCTTAGCCTGCCACACCCACTACCCCAATGGCAAATCAGAACAACCCTGCTAGACCATGGCTTGACCAAGATGCCGTAGCTGTACCTGGAGCTCAACATCCTATACCTAAACACCCAGAGAAATGGCTTCCCAAGTTTGACCCTGACTCCAAACAGATCGCTGAAGATCACATTAAAATTTTTATGTTAGCCATAAGACTCCGCAATGTCGAGCATGAAGACATTGTATGTAGGTTGTTCCCCTATACTTTCGAGGGTAATACATCCACATGGTACTTTGCCCAGCAATCCCATACCATCGTGTTTTGGGAAAAGTTTGAGTCATGTTTTTTGGAAAAGTTCGGAGATGGTAAACCTCCAGAAGTCCTAGTCATGGATATTTCTAACTTAAGAATGAACCCAAAAGAAAAAGTTAAAGACTTTAATCAAAGATTCTTAACACTTAAAAACTGAATCCCTACGGATTCCATGCTTGCTGAGAGTCTTATAATAGCATACTACACTAAAGCTTTGCATCAAAGTATAGCTATTTGGGTTAAATGATCTAAGAAAGCCATGTTGTTAGAAGCCTTCGAGGAGGCCAGCCAGATTGAAACAGACATACTTAGTCTTAAAGACTCTACTAGCAATGAAACTGAGACTAGTTCTTCTTCCAAAAAGAAGATCGAAATCCTCCCCAGACCCACTCAAAATAAAACACAACCTGAAAACTCTGATTTAGAAAACTTAACTAAAGTTGTTCAAAAACTGTCAAATCAAGTTATAGACTTAAAAATGTCAACTGAAGAAGCTTTTTCAAGCAAAGGGCCTTACAAACCCCCATTCTGGAAGCCTTTTCCCACCAACTAACCTAACCCAACCACTGAAGGCCTTAATCTAGAAAGTTTGCAATGCGCCCTTCAAACAATTCTAGAAGCCCAAGATAACTTGATGCCTCCTCAGATCCCTGAGGAGGTAGTTGAACAAGATACAGTTCAAGAAGAAGAGTCTTCTCCAAACGTTTTTGGACACTTCTCGGATAGCATTTTTCAAGCCAACTTCGAGACAGTTCATCCTTATAATACCAGGAGTAAGACAACAAGCAAACTTTCTACCGAAAACACTACAACTTCGCCTCCAAAGCAATCTAAATCAGCTGAGACTAGACAGAGTAATGTGAACCCCAACTTAGATTATGATGTTGTTGAAGATCTTAAAAAGTTAAGGGCTAACATTTCTATTTATGAGTTATTGAAGTTTCCATTTCTGCTTCAAAAAATGTTGCAAAATATTTCAGAGAACGACAAAAATGGTAATTCTAATGGTAACAAGGTTGTGCAAAACAAAGTTCCCCAGAAGAATTCCACTAAAAACGATCCTGATCCCCAAGATAAAGGAAGCCTTCCTGTAAGTAATGTAAATAATGAAAATAATGTAGATAAATTAGCTTTAGAAACTACGAGTAAAAAGCCACAAGCTACTACTCTTAGTACTCGCAAAAATGTACCTCCATTCCTATTAACTTTCGAGATCTTTAATAGAAACATGCATAATTGTATGGTAGACTCAGGAGCATCGTCCAATGTGATGCCTTGGTCTGTTTTCCAAAAGATTAACGCAGAAGTTGAACCCTCGACTTTAAAAATCATACAACTTGATAGGACAAATGTTAAAGTTATAGGCGAACTAAAGAATGTGCTTATTAGATTATCGTCTAACCCCAAGGTTCATCAAGTTATTGATATAATTGTTGTGGATATTCCAGAAGTGTATGGTCTGTTTTTTAAGCAGGGACTGATCGGAACAACTGCATGGTTATTTCGCGACAGATTGGTCCCATCTATGGCTTCCAGAGAATGGCAAGCCTAATAAAATCAAAGTAAATCGTGAGTGCTACCTTAAGTTCACGGTCACAGATTTGAACGATCCCAACGAACCATTTACACCTTCTGCCGATTCACCTAAAGTACAAGGGATAAACACCTTCTTCGGCAACTTCATGGCCGAGGCTTCACCTATCACCAATCCAGAACAACAGTCCGACAATGTAGCATATATGCAGCCAGCACCTTCCACGCAATGATCCCAAGTACCCGATGCAAATCAAATTTGGTCTCTGTATTTCAACGGGTCAAAGTCCAAAGAAGGAGCTGGCGCAGGCTGCGTCATTATCAATCCAGCAGGTAACAAAACATTGATAGCATGTAGGCTGGAATTTGAATGTCTAACAATACTACAGAATATGAGGCTTTACTGCAAGGTCTCAGAAAAACTTTGGATATGAACATTCAAAATTTAACCGTCTTTGGCGACTATGCAATAGTGGTTAGATAGGTAAGAGACTCTATCCATTGTCTATCCCCGCATCTCAAAAGCTACCAGTCTGAGGTATGGAATTTAATGAATAAATTTTCCACTTTCAATATAAATTCTATTCCTAGATTGAATAACTCGGAAGAAGATTTATTAGCTAATGTAGCTTCTAAACTTCTTCCTGCAGAAGGTTTGTCCCTAGATGCATTCTCCGTTGAGCTGCTATTTCGGCCATCCGTGCCCGACAACATCACGAACTGGAGAGTATTTGACGATGATCAGCAGATTATTAACTTTCTGCACATGGAAGAAACCTTTCAAGGCGCGGTGATAGACGAATGCAGGCACGATGACAATTTACGCGATTTCATGGTAATACCTGATCCGAAAACTCCTGAAGCTCTATCGGATATGGTAAACTCGATCCCTAAATCTGTAATTAGATTATAAAAGTTTTACAATTTTCAAGATAAATTTAAAAAGATGGTCAATTGTAAAACCAATAGTTCCTCATTATCTTATGAGAAAGTGAACTTAGGAACTAATGAAAATCCTCAGTGCATTAATCTAGGGTTAGGATGTTCTCAACAAGAAAAAGTTGCATTTATTAAATTGTTCAAAGAATTTAAATATGTCTTCGCATGGACATATGATGACCTTAAAACTTTTGACCCTAACATCATACAACATGTCATTCCGATGAAGCCCCAAACCTTACCCTTTCAACAAAAATTGAGGAAAATGCACCCCAAACTCGAACCGACCGTTCAAATAGAATTGAATAAACTCCTAAATGCTAAGATAATTTTTCCTGTTAGACACACTCAGTGGGTTTCTAACCTTGTCCCAGTCCGGAAGAAGAGTGGTGAAATTTGACTCTGCGTCGATTTCCGAAACCTTAATAGAGCGTTTGATAAAGACAACTATCTTGTCCAGCCCATGGAACAGATCCTTCAACAGGTATCTGGTTTTGAGAGGCTATCCTTACTGGATGGTTTCTTAGGATACAACCAAGTCCTGATGTCTCCACCAGACCAACTTAAAACCACCTTCCGTACTCCTTGGGGCACTTATGCTTATCGTAAAATGCCCTTTGGATTGATTAACGCCGGTACCACTTTTCAGAGAGCAATGGACATTACTTTCCGAGGCCTAATCAATCAGTCCGCCGTAGTTTACTTAGATGATGTGACTGTATTTTCTAAAAACAAAAACGATCATCTAGCTCACTTATGAGCCATTCTATTGCGATGTCGTAAATACGGTATCTCCTTGAATCCCAAAAAATCCATCTTTGCAGTAGAATAGGGTAAACTCTTAGGATTCATTGTGTCTAGCGAAGGGATGATTATTGACCCCGAAAGGATTCAATTCATCGCAAAACTCCCCCCTCCTACATCCAAAAAATCTATGCAGTCTTTCTTAGGCCAGATTAACTTTGTGAGAAGATTTGTCCCCAGCTTCTCTGAAATGGTCAGACCCTTGCAGAACCTAATTAAGAAAGACACCCAATATCACTGGGGACCCCTAGAAAATCAATATTTTAATGCAATAAAGAAGGCCATAATAGACGCTTTGTCTCTCATGAGCCAGGATTTTTCCCAAGACTTTACACTCTACACTTTTGCTTCTGACCGTTCCTATGCCGCCGTCCTAACCCAAAAGAATGCCGAGAACAATGAAGTACCCATTGCCTTTATGAGATCTGCTTTCAAAGGCGCTGAACTTAATTACCCAGTAGTAGATCGGCAAGCCTACGCTATTTTCAAAGAAGTTAAGCACTTCTGGTCCTATTTTTTGAAGTCTAGAACGAAAGTCATTGTCCCTTACCCAGTCGTAAGGAACCTGTTAGTGCAGAAGGAACTAGGAGAAAAGAGAGCTAACTGGGTCACCTCTTTGCAGGAGTATGACTTAGAAATTACCCCAGCTCAGATAGTGAGAGGCCAAGGGTTATGCAAGTTAGTTGTTGATTCAACAGTAGGACAACGAGAAGAAAGCGATACGTCAAACCTAGGACAAAGCAATCAAAGTCTAATCTGTTGCGCACAAAACTCTGTCAGTCCTTGGTATGACGATATAAGATTCTATCTTGAACATGGATCAGCCCCTCGTCACCTTGATCCCGCTAAAAGAAGAGCGTTGAGATTAAATTCTACCTCCTTTCATCTGGTTAATGGTATCCTGTTTCGTCAAAGTTTTGACGGCGTACTGATGCGTTGTCTTGAAAGAGACGAAGCAGAAAAAGTCTTGCTAGAGTTGCATGTAGGAGAAGCTATTGGTCACTTCGGTGGTGACACCACTGCCCATAAGGTTTTGAGAGCCGATTATTACTGGCCCACACTTTTTAGAGACGCCCATGCCTTGTGTCATAAATGTATTATCTGTCAGAAAGCATCAGGGCGGTTACAAAAGCCAGCCTTTCCTTTGCAGCCTGTTTCAGTAGATTCTCCTTTTCAGCAGTGGGGCCTTGATATCATAGGTCCAATCAACCCTTCGTCCTTACAACAACACAAGTTTATTGTGACAGCCACAGATTACTTTACCCGATGGTCTAAAGCCGCTGCATTAAGAATTGTTAACACCAGTCAGGTAATTGCCTTTCTAAATTCGAATATTATCACTCGTTTCTGTATCCCTGACTGTTTAGTATTCGATAATGCTTCTTACTTTTCCTCTTTTGAGATGAGCGAGTTCGCCTTGGAAAAAGGAATTAAGCTGAAGTATTCTGCTAGCTATTACCCCCAGGGCAACGGATTGGCAGAATCCACAAACAAGAACTTAATTAAAATCATCAAGAGAACGGTGGTTGAAAATCACAAGAATTGGCACAATGCACTGTTGAACGCGTTATGGGATGATAGGGTAATGCCAAAATCTATTGTAGGTAACTCCCCCTTTTTTCTCGTTTATGGCAGAGAAGCAATTTTACCACCTCACATTCTTCTTCCTTCACTTCAGTTGTCACAGAAAATCCAAGAAGAAGATTGTCCCCCTTTGGATAACTGAATTAATGCTTTGATGAAGCTAGAAGAGGTAAGAGCCCAAGATAAATGTAAGTTAGATCATCATCAACTATTGGTTAAAAGCTGGTTCGATTATAATTCTTCTTCTGATAGGAATTTTGAAGTAGGTGACATCGTCCTGAAATGGGACAAACCGCATGAGGGAAAGGGAGAACAGACTAAATTTCAAAACTTATGGCTTGGACTATTTTAAATTGCTGAAAAGTTGGGTCCCAGTTCTTTTCGATTGTAGAATCTTGAGGGTCAGCTTGACACCTACCTGGTGAATGGCCAAGCCCTAAAAATATACTTTGCTTGACAACAACCCTTGTATATTATGTACATATTTTGCTTTTGTTTGCTTTTTCATTTTCTTTCTGGTTTTTGATTTTTCTTTTAATTTGGCAGTTTGTGTTTTTGGAGAACACACATACCTGTGTACCGAGCTATTCAGATAAAGAAAACAGAAAATTCCTTCGCTGAAATAACTTCTGAGAAATTTGTATAAACATCAGTGGTATATTTCTGAAATTTATATGTTGGAAAAGTCTGTTGTTTGAAATAAGTTAACTGATTTCGATCTCTGAGTAAAGCTTGCCATGATCATCTATTATCTTTTTTACGCTGTCCCTATTCCATAAAGGAATGACTCATAAGATGTCTCCCTGTCTTAGGAAGTTGTTTTTGTAAATAAAACATCTCTGGATCTAAATAAAGGACAATGCTAAAAAATTATGATGAGGTCTAAAAAAACATGTTAAAATATCATGATTTTTAGTGTCACCCCGCTCAACTATATATCTATGAAAAACAAAACGAAGTAAATTATTAATAAGAGCTGTGGGAAGTGCTTGTAAACCGTCCGGGATGCTGAACAGGTCTGCTGGCAGCGGGTAAATGCATGCATGACGTCAAGACAACTTCGCCGGGGTACTGAACAGGCCTGCTGGCAGCGAAGCAATGTCGGGTATATGAAAATTTGCAAATAAGAAACCTCTTTAATGTCCTTTATTCTGATCCAGAACTTCTTGGCAGGATACATATGTTAGAGTGGGTTAAATGGAAACCCTGTCGAGGCTATGAACACCTACTGGCAGCAGTGGCTATGCCAACAGTACTGGAGATTCCATCCTTAATATCGTGACTTGCCAGTCTTAAGACTGTTATCAATTTTCATCTTTTGAAACACTGCTGGAATAATTGGTTAATGATGATGTTATGCGATTTTCTGGTTGTTATTTTTGAGTTGGAATTATCTTTGCTTCCTGATCTGAATTTGTTTCTTTTGGCAGAGATAACTGCTTCTACCAGTGTGTCGCCATTGTTGGCAGCCAATTCACATTTTTCCATTGTCTTATAAGATGCCTACACCAATGTTTTACAAACATCAATTCTCATCGCAATTTTAAATAAATGACACTTTTATTTTTGCAACATTTGCACATTTGCCTTCATTTTGTTTTCACGACTGTAAGCGTGAAAACTTAGTCTTTCGAAGTCCCATTGAAATCATTATTTGAACTGTCATTATCCTTCTTGTCAATATGCCTATTGCGCTTACATTTCACTTATCGCTATGCAGCTGGCAAAACTTTCGAACTATACTCATTTGGACATTCTTGTATTGATTGTGTGACTTGGTTTCATTGAGTTTGTAATGCATTGGCATTTGGATTTGCATTTTATTTGACCTACTTGACCATTGGTTTCATGAAAATACATAGGGGTTATGATTAAATCCTTCATATATATCTTTTAATATAATGTCTATGTTCGTGTTTTCATAACTATTGGTATGTTGATTATATGAAGACCCATTGGCACATTGGTTAAACTATTGATATGAGCTGATAGATTGGCGCATGGTTAAATATTTGGTATTGATTTCCAATTGAATGTTGATGGTTTAAAACTATGGCACAACGTTGATTGCGCGCGTTGGTTTATACACTTACTATTGGTTTCATTGGTCGGCCAAGTGACATGATTGTTGAACTATGCTATGATGGGTAGAATAGCTATAAGTCGGTGGTTGTATTTTAGCAATGAATATTATGCATGGCCAGTGAATAACTCCATCACCTTCGCACGCTGCCATTAATGCTTATCCCTTATCCTCGTTCCCCTCTGTTAGCTCGGGTAACCCTTCTTTCACTCTTCTCCTGTGTGCTATGACCCAAACCCTGGACTTACCGTGTGCTCGACTCCATGGCACCAGTCGTGCGAATCAAGCCAAACGGCAACCAAGCCTTTTTGTTATTTGACAATGCCCGGAAAGACTTGGAGGATAACGGGTGGCTTACCTTTGTACAGTGATTTGAGGGTTTTAATCTAGTTGTGGCACACCAGTTCACCCTAACTTTTGATGGTTGTAGAGCCAAGGTGGGTGACATTCATTTGGAAATCGATGAGGAGTTTATTAGTTCTGCTATAGGGATACCATCCTCGGGACAACATTGGTTCAAAAATTCTAAGGTCGTGGAGGTACCTTGGCCACTTCTATTCCTCTCGCGCAAGGTTACATCTTGTGACAGAGGTATGCCCATATTCACACTCAAACCACAATGGCATGACCTTTTCATAATAGTCAAGCAATTCGTGACCTGTGAGGGTCGATATGGACTCGTTTTTCTCTACCACCTGTGTTTGTTAATGAATTTTATGGGGTACCCATTGAATATGCCTTTCTACTTCCACCGTAGCCTATATAAAATGTCAAAAAGGTTTAAAAAGGAGAAGGCTGACAGTAGCCTGTTCCACCACGGACTTATTAAACTTATCATTGTTTATCACTTGAGTTTACATGGTGATAGTTGGAGAGCTTTCATCGCTCGAAATGGTTTTGATAACACAGACCCTGTCCAGGTTGACAAGCCTGTGGTGAATGAAACAAAGGTCCATCCACCTGTGCTCTTCCATGTCCTACTTCCTTCTCCTAAACCCTCGGTCGAACCTAATATTTGCCTACCTGACGTTATAGCAGAGAAGGCCGAGGCTATAAAGAGACCTGTGAGAAAAAAGGCCAAGGAAAACCCTACCGCTAATGCCAACGGTAAAAAGAACGCTCGGCTTATTTCGAAAATGACTAGGAACAAACCTAAACCCTCTGCTGTGTCAAAGCCTATAATCCTTAGTGAGGATTCGAACTCTAACATAGAACGTTTCCTAACCAGTGAGTACCCTTACTCACAGGGTTTGTGCCCCAAACCACCTTATGATTTCGTGATGAATCTTCCCCCTTGCCTAAGAAATAATCCTAGCTACCCTGGTATCAAACTGCCTAACGAAACCCTTGGCAATATAATCAAACCCTCACCTACACTTTCGAAGCCTACACAGTCGTCCTGTGACCAATGTGATTTGTGGTTGGAACGATACTACATCGATGTTCCCCTACTCCAATCGAAAATTCAATCGTTGGGAAGTCAAGTTGCAGTGTTGACCAGCTAAAGAGACCAACTCCAAGCAACTGATAAGAAGCAGAAGACAACTGGCTCCATCGTTTTCAAGAATGTTGAATCGGCCACAGCCGTTATCAACTCCAAATTGTCGTGATCTAGCTGTCTGCTCGCCATACTGGTATGGATTTTGATATCGTTTAGTTTTGTGAATGACCAGGATTAATATAGTGATTGGAATTTGATTTTCGAATAGCTCTGTTTATATTTTGAAATGGCTCTGTCATAATGTGTTCATCCTGTATATTTTTCGCTTTGCTAAAAATAAATGGAATTTCGTTTTAGATACATGAGTTGATCATTCCCAGTTTAGCCATTGATAGATTTTTATTGGATTTGAATGGTCTTCGTTTGGATTTGATTTGTTCGTTTGTCTGATTGAGTTAACGAAACTGATGGTTTGGTTTCAATTGAATTTGTTTTGTATCTACTCTAAACAGGAAGTTTTTCATGCTCAATTTAGAATACGATCTTGTTTGGATTTGATTTCGTTATGGTTCATATGCTATGATTGGCAAACGATTTCAATGAGTTTGATTGTTACGATCTTGTAATATGTTGTGTCATGTAATCTTCTAAGAACAGGAATACAACTCTGTTCGGTTTCAATTTGGAAAGAACTACTCTGTTTCGTATGAAAATAGTGCTCTCATTTAAGCCTGTGCAAATGCGCCCGAATCGTGGAATGGTTTTGATTCATAATAACTATGTTAAAACCTTAACTGTTCGATTCGCTCTTATTCTGATTGGATTATCCCATATCTTGAGTTGGCAAGATTGTTTTATGAGTTGGATTCGGATTATAATTGTTGCTCTGTTTGATTTTAAATTTGCAAAACAAATTGGTCGATCTAGGTTATCTCTATCAAAATCGGTTATAATTCATTTGAATGGAACGATTTTGATCAAAGTCAATCGATCTTGTTTGCTCAATTTGCAATAACAAACAATCGGATAATTCTTACGAATTATGTTACCAATTAATTGATCCTGTTATGATTTCATTTGAATTGATTTACGCGCCAGTTTGAGTCGATCCACTCATGGCATGAATCATTTGCTATGTCATTACAGTTATAACGATTTGAAAATGATCTTGTTGGATTCGATCATACCTCCGGTTGATAAGGTAGCATAACAATTGCCTACGATTTGTTTTGATTATATCAGTTTCAAATTGATATCAAACGATTTCACAACTGTTGATTATGATTATGTTCGTTCAATTTTGTGGTAACAAAAGAAACAGAGTACGCATATCTCTATGATAATTTGATTGATCTTGATCCTGTTTGATTTCGAATGGCATAACCATTTCAATTTCAATGATTCGTTTTCAAATAGTTATTGGATGTTAATTGAATTTAATTGTTTAAAAAAGATTTTCAATCAATTTTAATGTTGATTCTGTGTCTTATTTAGACCAGCTACAGAATCGCAAGATTCTGTAGCTAGTCTATAGAATTAGATTTTTATTATTTTATTAATAAAGGATTCTTCTAACTTTTCTATTTTTAACCCTTTTCAAGTAAATTTGAATTGCATGGGACATGTTGGATAGGCTAGGGGAATATTTGTGTATTTTAGTTTTATTGTAGGTTCCTAGTTTAGTTAAACTGGGGATATCTTCCCAGATTTATGTAAACAATTTTGATAACTTCCACAGGGAGGTTTTACCTTGTGGAAAACCTATAAATACTTATTATTTTTTGTAATAAGGATCATCCTCACTTGTGGGAGAACCAGGCTATGGATTCCTAATACAAACTGAGACAAAAGTTGATGTTCTGCTACAGCTTTCGCTTTCATAATATCAATCTTTTGTTTTATGTTTATTCTTATCAATTTGCACTTGATTAGTGACCACTTTAGCTATCATAGTCTTTTGCAGAATGATATGATTTAATTAAAGTGATCCATGTCTGATTTCTTTCAATACTTAAAAATACAAAAATTATTTGATTCAGTTAATGAATGACAAATTTCTCTTCTTCATCAATTGGATTATTTTGTTTAAGTCTTTGCATACAGGTTTACCTAACTGTTAAGATTTATAAATCATAAGATTATTGTAAGTTTTTATGTCTTGTTTGTCCTGTAATCATAATTGAAGAGCACTACAACTATCATTTACGAAGAGCTCCTGGATAATTCGGTGTGGGTTTCCTCCCTCCGATCAGCTAAGACAGTCATCATACACAGGACAAATTTGGAGCGTTTCTCCAGGTCAGTTTGTGATTTGTTTTTGTTAAATTGTTTAGTATATTTATTGGTAGTTAGGTTAAATATATGTTTAGTTAGATTTGTAGTTAGAATTAGTTTTTAAGTTGTTTAGTTTAGTTAGTTTTTGTTT
>ML778746.1:1480564-1525577 GCA_009831015.1 Picea engelmannii
TGTTTAGTATATTTATTGGTAGTTAGGTTAAATATATGTTTAGTTAGATTTGTAGTTAGAATTAGTTTTTAAGTTGTTTAGTTTAGTTAGTTTTTGTTTTATTTCTCGTTCATAAAAATATAAAATCAACAAAAAATATCTCTTTCTGTCTTAGGGCAGAATGCAAATGAGTTTTTCAGGTTTTATTCAAATATGTAAATTGTAGATATTGTACATTTTGTGAATAAGTTATATTTCCGTTAGTAGTTAGATAGTTAATTAGTTAGAAGTTAGTATAGTAGTAGTTAGTAGATTGTATATAATAGAATAGTTAGATTAGTTAGTTTGTTTAACAGTTAGTTTTAGTTAGATTAGTTTATTAGTTTGTTTTATTTATTTAGATTAGTTTACTAGTTTGTTTTATTTAGTTAGATTAGTTTAGTTTGTTTTAATTGTTATTTTTAGATTAGTTATTATAGATTTGTTTTCTTTTTGTTTTAGGACCTTAGATCTGCTAAACCCGTCAGGGTGGTTCATTCCAAATTGTTTGGGTTATTAGACAACCCCGGACTGGTTCCACTCTTCCCGTTAACGGACGATCGATTTCTCCCATCAACACCTGCTACTTGAGACCACGTTGCTGAAACAGTCAAATAGAATGCAAATCCCGTTGCTGAAAGAGTTTGTGATTTGTGATGCTGAAACAATATACAAACAACAGTAACAAGAAGATAAATAAAGAAGTTGTTACACCGGCCGCAACAGATGCGCCTCAAGCCAACACCATTCCAACTACTGTAACAACATTTTTCTATGGGAGATCAGAATATCCTATTCCAACATAGAAGATTAGATCAGACTAAGAATAGGATTTGTATGTACACATGTAATTTTATGATCAATTGTATTAAGAGGATTCTCCTCTTTAAATAGTGAGAAATCAGCATTAGAGGGGGATTACGAGAGGCTTAGCTAGAGATGAATCAGAGAGAAGGAGCGTGTTCACGCTAGATATTGTAACTTGACACATTTGACAGATGAATAAAAAATCATTCTAGCATTTTTTCTTAGTTTCTTTTATTTCTGGGGAATCTTGTGAGAAGGAAAGGGCCCCCTTTCTTCACAAGATTCACCCATTAGTTTCTGTAGTATGTTAGTATTGTTTTTATTCATACCTTGTTAAAACTCTGTTTTGCTGAAACTCTGTTTGCTGAAACTCTGTTTGCTGAAACTCTGCTTCCACTGATTGTTACATTGTTTTCATACAATTCATTCCTAGGTAATTGTTATTCATTTTGATTGGTAATTCCAAGTTTATGAAAGTGTGATAATCAAAGACAGGTGCTGAAGATTCCTGCTTGGGGAATAGGGTCATATTCTCTGTTACAGAATAGTTAGTCTTCGGTAATTGTTAATCATTCCGATTGGTGATTCTGTTTGATGAGTTTATGAAAGTGTGATAGTCAGAGACAAGTGCTGAAGATTCCTGCTTTGGGGAATAGGGTCCTGTTCTCGGTTATATAAAAGTTAGTCTTCTTTGTAGTGTGCTGAAAAGTTCCTTTTCCCTAGGTTGTTATTTCTTAATGTAATCCAGGATTCTTATGATAGTTATTTCTTTTTGAATCTTAAAACTCTACAATGGATAGATTGCTTTTATTATAATCCAAAGTAGAACTTCAGTCTGTTCAAGCAAGGTGTGATTAGTGTACTTTTACTACAATTCTAGATTGATTTTGAGATTGAGCATATACAGTGTGTGATTTCCTTTGAAATAAACAGACTTCCCTAGGCTGACAATTTATGTAACACTTGATTGTTTAATTAATAAGCAATTATAGTGACCAACATTTTGGTGTCGTTGCTGGGGAAGGCAATTATAGATTTCAAAATCATTTACGTTTTTCTTTCAGATGCACAGATTGCATGAGAGGACGCAGACCCCCCATGGAAACTGACCCTACAAGTGGCAGGGGCAGAGGAAGAGGAGGAAGAAAGACCTTCATCGACCAGATTATATCAAAATCTAAATATGTTGTTCCTTAATGACCAAACTCTCAAAAAACAAAGCCTCAACCTCCCTTTCAAGAGAAATTTGAAACGTGGAAAGAGATTTGGAGCCTTGAGACAGTTGAGAAACCAACAGAAAACATTGAGGACCGTGCAAGTGCAGTAGGGGAACAAACAGAAGAAACCATGGATGAGTATAATGAAGAACTGCACCATGAAGAACAGGCAGGTCTTGAAGCAAAGGTAAATGATGAAAACTCTTTTTCTACCTTAGGATTTCCTATTGGTGATCTCCCTAGAGGAGTAGCTCCCATGAAGAATATCCCACTTTCATCTTTACCTAACTTTCATGGTTTATCTTCTGAAGATCCTAATGAATTCCTTTTCAAGTTTGAAATATTATGTAGAAGTTATGATTACATTTCCAATGCTCAAAAATTAAATCTATTCCCAACAACATTAAAGGGAAATGCATTAAGATGGTTCATGAGTCTTGGAGGTCATGTAATCACAACATGTGATCAGATGAAATAGAAATTTCTGAACAAATATCAAGACTATTGCCGAACAAGAGAAAAAAGAGAGGAACTATTCAAGATGATACAGAAAGAGGATGAAAATTTGGAGGACTTTGTGGAAAGGCTACAATATAATCTACAAAGATCAGTCACCCCGATGTAAGTAAATATATTCTTAAAACGATATTATTAAAAGGAGTAAGGGATGACTGTCTAGATATGTTGAATATGCTTGGTAAAGGGGACATATCTAAAGAATCATATGATGAAATTGTTAACCTATGTAAAAGATGTTCAAGAGGAGATGCAAGGAACAGATCAAACAATGGGGATACCACATTTTCAAGAGTTCAAAAATCATCCAGTGGAGGAGCAACAAGAGCCGAAATAGGTAATTTACTTAAGGGTTTTAAAACTGAAATGTTAAGTTCTTTTGCTTCACAAATTGATACCTTGCAGATTCAAAAGAAACAAGCCGAAGAAGAAGTAGCTCTGTCCATATTTTGTTCCAAATGCAGAGATAAGCACCCACGAAGGGAATTCCCATTGGACAAAAAGCCAATTTGCACCATTTGTGATAAGGATCATGAAACTCAATAATGCCCTTCTTTACCAAGAATCAAAGCAGCATTACAACCAACTGATGAAGAATCTGAAGTTGTCTATCTATTGACACAGAGAAGGCAATGACAGCCGCGGGGACAAGGTATGAATCCTAATATGCCATATACATCTTCTAATTGTTGGAATAACTATCCTTCTTTTAATCAAGCAAATTACCCTCCCTTTAATCAAATGCAATACCCACCCCTCAATCAAATGAATTACCCACCCATGCAACAACCAAACCCTCCCTTTGTAGACCCAACACTGTGGATTCCTTGGTCTCCACAACAACAATCTTACCTTAACCAATGGAATCCAAATTGGAGAGGTCAACAACTCCCGTTCCCAAATCAATTGCCTCAATTTCAATCACAATTTCAGCAACCACTCTCTTTACCATCAGGTACTCCGTCGAACAATCAAATGATGAGGCCCCAACTACCTGTACAACCTAACCCTAACCCAAATAATAAGGCTGTGTAGTACATTGATATTCAAAACCATCCTATACTTTCTCTTTTCCCTGCACAATGCAATGATATTCATTTACGATCTGGGAAAATAGTAGAACCTATCATTGATGATGTTACCTCTTCTGATTCCGATAAAGAAGAAATAAAAAAGCACGATGTACCTGAAGAGGTACAATCGTCCCCCAACACTGTTGCTGAAACAACAAAACCACTATTCCCTGAGCGTTTAGCTTTGACTAAAACACCTAAGCCACCTGCTTTCAATCTTCTAGGGGAATTACAAAATCTCTGTGTCAAAATTCCACTATTACAAGCACTAAGAGACGTACCAATTTATGCCAGAACTATGCAAAACATTTGTGTTTAGAAACCCAGTAGGAAAACTAAAGATCCCCTCATAGTTCATGTCATGGGTGATTTGTCGGCACTAATGTCGGGTAAAGCTCCCCCAGTTAAATATGGTGATCCTGACCATCCTACCGTCACAGTGCAAATTGGAAAAACAATAATTCCTCAAGTTCTGGTAGAGTTAGGTGTTGCTATCAATATTATGACTCTTGAAACTTCACAACGGTTACAAATGAAGAATGAAATCAGAGATACCCCAACCATTCTAGAATTAGCTGACCATTCTACAATCAAACCGAAAGGAGTCATTGAAGACCTAATCATCTCAGTTGAATCCTGGAATTATCCAACTGAATTTGTGGTATTACAACCTAAAACAAAGTTGGGGGGTCACCCTCTAATTTTGGGTAGGCCTTGGCTAGCCACAACATATGCCTTTATTAGCTGTCGATCTGGTTCAATGACAATTTCCAATGGATATGAGACTAAACAACTTACTCTCTACCCTCACGCTACACCCTTGATTAATAATGACAATTCCTTATGGGTGGAATTTGATGATCAAACTACTCAACCTATCTTGACCATCAGACAAGCCTTAAGTCTTAAAGATGCCACTAAGGATGAAGTAATTAATAATTTTATTTGTGAACCTTCCTCTGTGACTCTAGAAACACATAACCAACTAGCTGCACTTTTGGATTCAGATAACCAAGAAAACCTTAACTCTGAATACCCACCTCAAACATCAGCCACCATCTCTTCTAAAAGTATACCGGTAGAAATTGAACCTAGCAAAACACTGAACATAAACCCCAACTTGACAGTTGCTGAAACACAACAATTAATGAAGTTACTTGTTGAACATAAGGAAGCATTCGCATGGGACTATACAGATATGAAGGGAATCTCTCCTGAATTATGTACTCATGGTATCTATATCAAGGAAGATTGTCGACCGATCTGCCAATCTCAACTACTAATGAACCCTAATTTAAGAGAAATTCTTGAGGAACTTCAAAAATTGCTTAATGCAGGGTTTATATATCCTATATTGGACAGTGAATGGGTTTCCCTGTTGGTAATAGTTCCTAAGAAAAATGGGAAATGGAGAGTGTGTGTAGATTATAGAACCCTAAATAAAGCCACTCAAAAAGATCACTTTCCGTTACCATTCATTGATCAGGTGTTAGATAGTTTGTCAGGGAAGAAATTCTTCTCTTTCTTAGATGGTTTCATTGGGTATAACCAGATCAAAATTGCACCCCAAGACCAAGATAAGACCACTTTCACTAGCCCATGGGGAAATTTTGCTTATAGAGTCCTCCCATTTGGACTATGTAATGCACCAACAACCTTTCAAAGAGAGGTTATAGGAATCTTTTCTGATATGATTTATGACTCTATGGAAATCTTTATGGATGATTTTACCCCTTATGGTGTCTCTTTTGAGGAAGCACTACAAAACCTTGAGAAAGTACTTAAATTATGTACACAATCCCACCTCTCCTTAAGCACAGAAAAATGTCATATGATGATGAGCGAAGGAGTAGTACTTGGACATTTTATTTCAGTTCAAGGAATTCAGGTGGATCCATCCAAGATACAAGTAATTAAAGACCTTCCTATTCCCAAAACCCAAACAGATGTGAGAAGTTTCCTAGGACATGCTGGATACTATAGAAGATTTATCAATTTTTTTTCCAAAATAGCTTCTCCTCTGTTTGTGTTACTTATGAAAAATGTTAAACTCAAGTGGACTAATCTTTGCCAGGAAGCATTTGATACACTCAAACATCAGTTATCTATAGCTCCTATTCTAAGAGGACCTGATTGGACACTCCCATTTCATATATCCTCTGATGCTTCAGATACTGCAATAGGAGCTGTCTTGGGACAAGAAGAAAATCATCTCCCTTATGCTATTTACTTCACTAGCAAGAATATGACTCCTGCTAAACTTAACTATACAATTACCGAAAATGAATTCTTAGCAGTTATCTATGCTATTAATAAATTTCGACATTACATCACTGGCTACTCTACTTTTGTCCATACTGATCACTTAGCTATCAAATATTTAATGAACAAACCTGTCACAAATGCTCGAGTCACCAGATGGTTACTATTATTACAAGAACTTGATATTACAATTGTAGATAGACCAGGAAAATAAAATGTTGTTGTTGATTTCCTTTCTCGGTTAACACATGATGATAATACCCCAATAGATTATTCCTTTCCTGATGAATATATATTTGCAGTATCTTCTCACTCACCATGGTATGCAGACATCGTTAACTACTTGGTTGCAGGGAAGTTACCACCACACCTATCCCACTGAGAGAAAAGAAGAATCATTCAACAAAGTGCTCGGTATAGCTGGATAAGTGGGTGTGTTTTCCACACAGGACTTGATCAAGAAATCCGAAGATGCATTAGAGAAGACGAGGTTTATGATTTACTAAAAGCTTGTCATGATGGCCCTTGTGGAGGGAATTTTGCTAATAAGAGAACAACACATAAAATTCTCAGGATGGGTTATTATTGGCCCTCACTTTTTAAAGATGCAAAGAAATATGTTCGGGCCTGTGATAGCTGTCAAAGAATGTGTCAACCTAATCATAGAGATGAAATTCCATTAAATCCCCAAGTAGTACTTGAACCATTTGAAAGATGGGCCTTAGACTTTGTAGGACCCATTAACCCTCCATCCAATCAAAAAGTTTATATAGTGGTCTGCACAGATTATATGACAAAATGGGTGGAGGCTAAAGCACTCCATAGAGCTACAGAAGAAGAGGTTCTAGATTTTTTATTTGAAGATATCTTTATCAGATTTGGAGTGCCTAGAGAATTAGTCACAGATGGAGGACCTCCTTTCACTTCTCATGGTTTTAAAGCCACCCTTCAAAAATATCATATTCATCATAGAATGACTACACCATACCACCCCCAAGCCAATGGACAGGTGGAAAGAACAAACAAAATAATAGAAGCCATTCTCACAAAAACAGTGAAGGAAAACAGAAAGGATTGGTCTCACAGGCTCCCTGAAGCATTATGGGCTTACAGAACTACCTGGAGAAATACTACAGGATTCTCCCCCCTATGAATTAGTTTATGGAAAAAGTGCTTTCTTTCCTGTGGAATTTGAAATCAAAACCTTAAGGACCGCTTTAGCTGTTAACCTTGATTTGACTGATGCACAAACAACCAGGTTGCAGCAGCTTAATGAATTGGATGAAAAAAGACTAGATGCCATTCATTAGACAACCATGATTCAACAACAAAGAACAAAATGGCATGATAAAACCATCAAGCATAAGAAATTCCAAAAAGGTAATTGGGCTTTACTGTATGATTCTCGGTTTAAAGAATTTCAAGGGAAACTACATACAAGATGGTTAGGACCTTACAAAGTGGACATTGTTTTCCCTAATGGAACAATAAGGCTTCTCACAATTGATGACTCTAAAACACCATTATTAGTGAATGGTGATCGACTCCATCTGTACTAGTGCCCCATTTCCAAAGAAGATTTTAAGGACACATGTGTGGCAGATTCACATTATCTCTTTTTAGAGGAGCCTCCTGCCCCTCATTGCAATTATTTTTTCTGAATTTAATTTCTTTAGTATTAGAGTAAATTTCTTTTACTAATAATCCCTGTCAAGAGATGGCATGTTACAATTGATTCTTTTGTAGATTCTCAGGCCTACCAAGAAAGGACAATCTTACTAGAAGCAGATCCAAGCTTCATTTTGTGAAGCATTGCTCCCTCTTTCTTCAATCCATTCATCCTCACTTCCCATTCAACATCCCCATCATTCATCCTTCTTTATTTTCGTTCCTTTCCATTCCACTTTCCGCATTTTCCCCATTGCTCAAACACCACTCTTCAACAACTTTTTCCTCATTTTTCCCATTGCTGAAACACAACTGTTCAGCAATATTTTGCCTTTTTCCATTGTTGAAACACCACTTTTCAACAATATTTCGCCTTTTTCCATTGTTGAAACACCACTGTTCAACAAATTTTTCCTCATTATTCCCCATTGCTGAAACACCACTGTTCAACAACTTTTTCCTCATTTTTCCCATTGCTGAAACACCACTGTTCAGTAATATTTTGCCTTTTTCCATTGCTGAAACACCACTGTTCAACAACTTTTTCCTCATTTCTCCCATTGCTGAAACACCACTGATCAACAACATTTTCCCCCCATTTCTCCCCACTGCTGAAACACCATTTCTTCAGTAGTATTTTCCATTGTTAAAACATCACTTTTCAGCAAACATTTTTCCATTCTTTCCCTGTTGCTGGAACACCACTTTCTTAGCATTCCCTATCAGTAAACACATCTTCTTCAGCTCTTTCTCTCTCGCTTCTCTTATCTTCATATTAAATTTTGTCCTTTCATGACATTCTCTCATAATTAAACAAACCCTTGATACAATTTCTCTAATAAATCCAAAGTCTCTTCCATGGTTACTGCAGAACTATTATGGACAGGCACTATATTTTTTGAAGTACGAATCAAAGGTAAAGATGAGGTATGTAAAATTTATATGTAAATACAATTGAACTAGGGCTTATGAGAAGATCCCGATTCATTATTATCATTCACTTAAAATTCACTATTTTAGCCGTACTTGGGGGGGGGGGGAAATATCGAAATCTTATGCCATCATTTCACACGAACCAACTACCGTCATTCCTTTTTACCCATCATTTCATTTGTTTTCACCACCATTAGAATGCCTTCACTCACAAAACTTACTCGGTTCAAAAGCAGTTACTTGACTCTCTGACTGTGCATTTTACTAAGTTGTTAGCTATGGGAGGCCCTGTTATACGATACGAACCCGCCACGACAGCCCTGCTAGAATTGTATCCAGAAGTCTACCAAATTTTTCTGCAGGCAGGCTGGTTGGGTTATTTTCAGAGGATCTAGGGATTTGATCTACAACAGGTTTATCAATTTGCTCGAAATATTCAAGAAGACCATTCTATTGTTCAAGGGGTTAGGATTCCAGTCACAGAGGATGATATAGCATAGGTTTCGGGTCTTCCCATCACAGGCATTTACTGGTTCAGCCACAAACACATTATCCTTAATGCCCAGCAGGATTTTCTCTTGCCAGGAGAACAAGTTGAACCTAAAAGTCGGGGTGTTCGACTTAGCTCGTTGCCGCCTCCTTGGCCGAAAGTTACAGAGTTTGCCAAGAACTATCTCACCTGTGAAGGCCGATACTAGGTAGTCTACCAGTACGATTTTGTTTTGTTATCTCATTTATGACATGCTAGATTGGTCAATATTCCTTACTATCTGCTCGAATGTGTTAGAAACATGTCGCATTATTGCAAACAAGCTAGAAATCTCGCCCTTTCCCTCACCTATCACCGTCTCGTTCAACTACTCATCCAAAAGGGTTTTTCCCAACAAAACCTTCCCTTAAACAATCCACCCATAAACCCTCAGGAAGCTCCTGAACATCTTGGAAATCCTTATGAAGAACAACCACAAAACCTTCCTGACCCTCCGGAAATACCTATCAATCCTCCCATAGATCCAATTGATTCAATTAACCCTCCTACCATACCAAGTCTACCCCACAACTTACCAGAATCATCTACTCCTACTGTCTATATCCTTAGCGATGATTCTGAAGCAGATAAACCTGATAACCCTCCCTGCCCCATCACTGAGGAAAAACCCACACACAAAAGAAAGAAGCAAATTCCTACTTTTCCTTCTTTTTTACCAAAAAAATGAACAAGGACTTCAACAAGATAAGCCACTTCTACCACTGCCCTAAACCCCCAACCCATCTTGCTAAAAGCCCATACACCTCCACCCTCCCAAATCTCGAAATTTTTACTTGTTCAACCCATGGTCACTGAAACACAAGAACCAGAGGCCCAAGGTGTTGCGACATCAATTTCTTTAAATCAAGTAGCTGAAACACAAGAACCAACTACTCATTCAGTAGCTGAAACACAAGAACCAGCTATAGTTGCTACACAAGAACTAGCTACAGCTGAAACAAAAGAACCAATTGCTGATTTTGTTCCCGAAATACAGGAATTAGATGCCCAGGGTGCTGCAACACTACTTTCTTTATACCAAGAAGCTGAAACACAAGAATCAACTGTCGATCTTGTAGCTGCACCACAAGAACCAACTATTACGGTTGTGACTGTTACAAAAGAACCAGTCACCCCTCTTGATACACCCATGAAATACCAACAACCATAACCAACAATGGTCTCTCTCTTACAAGAGAATGAGTTCCTAAGATCCGAACTGGAAGCCTACAAGCAAGAGTTGGTAGCGGTAAAGGAAGCTTATGACAGGGAACTTAAATTGTATACCTTAGCTTGCATAGCAACCATGACAGAGGAAAACACAAAAGATGAACAGTGTAGAGAGTATATGTGCAGTCAATGTGGGGACATTTATTATCAAGCAGGTTACAAAATAGTTCAAATTCCAATGCCTAGAGCTTCCCCTGCACCTACAACTTTTGCAGTTAAAGAAGAAGAACACCCTACTGTTACACAAGAACCAGTAAGACCTTCCAAAATTCAAAATGAACCTTGGCCTACAACAACTGCTACATCTGAAGCCCCTATTTTTATTAGTAAAGTTGTACAAACACTGCCTATTGATGAATCTACCCCTCCTAGCAAGATCAGTACCCATACTCTTGTGGAACAAGCGAATCAGACCCTACCTTAGCCTATCACTTGTGATGCTGAAACACAAACTCAACCATGGGATGAGCAGGCAATAATGGACAAATGGAAAAAAGAGTCTGTTGTTACATAGGACAAAAACCTGCAGGAGCAAAGACTACTTTGGCTAAACCACATCTATTCAAACTGGGAAGCTTTGGAACAAATACGCCAAGAATCCCATGCCCATAAGAAGCAGAATGAAGAGCTAAAAGGAAAATTTCTCCTGATGTTTGATTTGGCACAAAAATTGTTGGCTGCTAGGAAACCATCCTCAAATTACTCTCTTTTCCTCATAGAACGACTTACATTTTTTCAGATTAAATCAATTAAAGAAGGCAGACCTCATGCAGTGTTCAATCCAACAGATTTTGTTAAAACTTTTGCAGAAGCCTCTACTATGGATCAACACCTACTATGTGAGGTATATCTTCATAATGAGGCCATCCCTGAGAACCGACAGCTTAATCTTAACCCTCTTGTCGGTGACATCCAGATTCGAGCATTCACCTCCTTCCTTAACAATCAGATTACATGGCAGAATGATTTTCTAGCTACCAAGAACAATGAAGATAACCATCTCCTATGGATACGGCCAGAACCACAGAACGCTACCACCTTTGTTACAGAATATTAAAATTTTTTGAAGAAACCAGGGATGACTCAATACATAAGGCAACTACAGGCAACAATACTTCAGAATTGCCAACAATTTATTAAATCCATAGAGACTATTGCCCTAGAAGAAAATAACACGTTTTGGCAACAATCTTCTGAGAAAAGGTAGGAGCACAATCCCTTTAGTCCTACCAATCTTGAGACAACAATCTCTCGAGTACCAAGTTACATCAAATGTGTCCAGCAATGTGTTGAAAATTGGATATGTTATCAATTCCATTTTCCTATTCTGTGGATGCCAGCAGAGAAATATCAAGTTCATCATAAGTTGCCCAGGAAGGTTGAAACAATAGCTTGGAAAAGGCTACAACGCGTTCAAGAAGTCAGAGCTCCAACAGAAAACACTTTCCACAGCTACTGCTTAAGTAATTTGCACGCCCAGAGTCGGTATCCGGATTCTGATTCAGATTGAAGTTGCCTGAGGACATGCAACCTTTTTAGTTGGGGGGGATTTTAGGACCCTATAATGTACCTTTTTGTTCATACTTTTTTCTATCATTACATCCTTTTCCCACTCACATTTAAGCCTACATTATCACCTTAACCTATTTTTCCAAAGGTATATAGCGTTTCTTCTCTTTGATATATGTTTAATTTGTTTTACATGTAATTTTACATTACTCTCATACTTAGCCATCAATCAGAAATATATAGTTGCTGAAACAGTTTGAACTGCAGATTATACACTGTTGTTGCTTGAAAACCTGTTGCTGAAACAATCAAACAACACACAAATCCCGTTGCTGAAATAGTTCGTGATTTGTGATGCTGAAACTGCATTTCACACAACAGTAACAAGAAGGAATTGTTACACTCGCCACAATAGTCATACCTTAAGCCAGCACCAACCATCGCTACTGTTTGAGACCACGTTGCTGAAACAGTCAAACAAAACGCAAATCCCATTTCTGAAACAGTCCATGATTTGTGATGCTGAAACAATATACAAACAACAGTAACAAGAAGATAAATAAAGAAGCTGTTACACCGGCCGCAATAGCTGCACCTCAAGCTAACACCATTCCAACTACTGTAACAACATTTTGCTACGAGAGATCATAATATCCTATTCCAGCATAGAAGATTAGATCAGACTAAGAATAGGATTTGTATGTACACATGTAATTTTATGATCAATTGTATTAAGAGGATTCTCCTCTTTAAATAGTGAGAAATCGACATTAGAGGGGGATTACGAGAGGCTTAGCTAGAGACGAATCAAAGAGAAGGAGTGTGTTCACACTGGATATTGTAACTTGACACATTTGACAGATGAATAAAAAATCATTCTGAGCATTTTTTCTTAGTTTCTTTCATTTCTGGGGAATCTTGTGAGAAGGAAAGGGCCCACCTTCTTCACAAGATTCACCCATTAGTTTCTGTAATATGTTAGTATTGTTTTTATTCATACCTTGTTAAAACTCTGTTTTGTTGAAACTTTATTTGCTGAAACTCTGTTTTGCTGAAACTCTGCTTCCACTGATTGTTACATTGTTTTCATACAATTCATTCCTAGGTAATTGTTAATCATTTTGATTGGTAATTCCGAGTTTATGAAAGTGTGATAATCAGAGACAGGTGTTGAAGATTCTTGCTTGGGGCATAGGTTCATGTTCTCTGTTACATAATAGTTAGTCTTCGGCAATTGTTAATCATTCTGATTGGTGATTCTGTTTGATGAGTTTATGAAAGTGTGATAGTCAGAGATAGGTGTTAAAGATTCCTGCTTTGGGGAATAGGGTCCTGTTCTCTGTTATATAAAAGTTAGTCTTCTTTGTAGTGTGCTGAAAAGTTCCTTTTCCCTAGGTTGTTATTTCTTAATGTAATCCAGGATTCTTCTGATAGTTATTTCTTTTTGAATCTTAAAACTCTACAATGGATAGATTGATTTTATTATAATCCAAAGTAGAACTTCAGTCTGTTCAAGCAAGGTGTGATTAGTGTACTTTTACTATAATTCTAGATTGCTTTTGAGATTGAGCATATACAGTGTGTGATTACCTTTGAAATAAACAAACTTCCCTGGGTTGACAATTTATGTAACACTTGATTGTTTAATTAATAAGCAATTATAGTGACCAACAACCATAACAACTAGAGGCATATGAAAAAAATCAAACCTGGAGTGTGTTGTTCCTATGAATGTGTTGGGTTTGATATCCCTCTAGATCTATGATTGTAAGAGATCCCTTCTCCTACAATCACACTCAAAGTAGTGATACAATTTAAATATATATAAGTACATACCTCCAACAGCATCGATAGGTAGTGGCACCATCTGACAACAACAAAAAGCAATGATGAACCTTAAAACTTCAAAGGTGCTCCAACTTGTAATATAAAGGTAGTTGGAGATGTGATAGGGTAAGGCGCACTAGGATAACAAAAAATTAGTCCCAACACTTCACATAAATGGGTGCTGCAACTGGTGTTGGCACTACAACTGGCACTACAACTGGTGCTACAACTGGCACGAAGCAACTGGCATGAGGGAACTGACACTGCAACTGCAACTGACACTACAGACCTAGGGTTTTATGAGGAAACCCTAATTTCTCAACTTCATAAATTTGCAAATCTGATCCAAGGAATAGATGCTCCCTACTTAGGTGACCTTCTTGGTGAGTTCATTAAGTGCCCAATGAGCTTGACAATGGGGGAAACTAAGGATCTTCCTTCCAATGGTTAGACTGTTATGAATGAAACCAAATCTGATTCCATGTTGAAATTTTGGTATGCTTGTTTAACCATAGAAAATGTTGCATCATTGTCACCCAACCATAGGAATTCACATATGCCACCCTCGAGCACACTAAACTTTACTTATAATAATTCTGGCAAGCCTACTCCAAAACCAACAGATAAAACCTAAGTTCTAATTGTAGCAACAACTCAAGACAAGTATAGTGCTCCTTCTCCAATGGTAGTGCACAAGAGAGAGAGTCTCCATATCCACAGAATAAGTGTCATACACAACTGCATCAGCTACAACTGCACTACTCTCTCAACCTTGCACCATACTAAGAAAGAATATCACCAAGAGCTTCACCAAGAGAATCACTTGATAGCACTAGAGAGAGACCAAGACCAAGATATGGCCATATACCTGTATTCCTCCTTGCAGCTGTAGTTGCAGCTCTCCACAAGACTTGCGCTCTAATTGGGTATCCAAATGAGCTAAAACGTCCTCTATTTATATTAATCTGTCCAGTGACTTTTTTGGATGGGCCGACCAGACTTTCTGGTAAATATATTTTATGTTTATCTTTTTCCTGTGAATCCGACTTGTATTTCTGGAAGATAATATTCTAATATTATTTATTCTTCTAGGCCGACTTGTCTTCTAGGGTTTCCACACATTTGTTTAATGGTTCACTTGATTCTAGAATATTCTATTCTAAATCATAGGTTACACGTGGAGGTTAATACCTCCCGCAGCTACTAAAACATCAAAAATAAGTACTAGGAATAATCCCCTCTATATGATAATAAGACCATTTGAGGACCTACAAGCTTCCTAAATTCCCCCAAAATGGGATAATTTTCCCCTTATGATTGGTGTTATAGAGTGAAAAATCAGTGAGTTGTTGGGAACCCATTATATCATCATGCACGCTCTATCCGTTGAATTTTTTCAAGATATTGCAGTTTAAATATATCTCACTTAAGCTTGTCCTTTCAAGTTTCTAAAAATATCATCTTGATCCAAACTAAGATGATGGTCATAAGACTCAGTACGTAAATGTAAGTCAACAATTAATGAAGATTAGATAAGACATAAAAGACAATGCAATGTAAAGTTAAATGAGACAGATGAGAGGGAAAATAAAGGAATAAATATAAATAAAAAATGAAAATGGGAGAGAAAGATGGAAGAATGGGAAATGAAAGGTTGGACCTATTAGCCTTCCAGTTACCCCCATATATCCCTATTTCTTGTTGTAATTTCACTCTCTGATGGATTTTAGCTAATTGTTGGCGAAGGAGAGGATGCATAGAGAGCCATCCAACTGCATTGTAATTCTCATTGTTGAAACATGGTTGAGAAAACCGTTCAATTCTAGGGTTTTTTCCTTTAGGTTTCCCCAGGTGAAATCATCATGTCCAATATGTTATTGATTTTATGTGCATTGAGAATCTCTTATATGTTTTGGATATATTTGTGTTCTTCATTTTTAATTGTTTCCAATGTTTTTAATGGAAGCTACTATGTGTAAATGGTTTCCCAATAATTTTTCATCGTGTAAGAGTTCATCTCTAAATTGTGCTTGAGCAATTCTCCCATAGTTTTCACTCTTTGTTTGTATAAGGTGAATGTTAATAACTCTGTTTCCTCCACCATTAGTTTATTTATGATATTGGATATCTATAAGCACCATTATATGACTGTTGCATTATTGTAGAGAGTTTCTAAATATAGTTTTCTTTGTTTATTGACTATTGGAGAGGGGTAAAAATGTCTTTCTTGATTTCCATGCCTACTACAAGCCATCATCTTGTTCATATATTTTTTCCAATGGAAATCCTAGAGGCCATACTTAGTCCCAACCATCCCTTCATAGGTCGTGTGTGCCAATTGTGTGTGTTTGGGATTTGTACATGGGTGGTACAAGTTGTATGCCTAGTGCACCAATGACCTCTTACTTCCTAGGGGTCACCCTTCCTCTGATTTCATATGAGTTGATGTAATTATTGTTTTGTCTCTTATATTGGAGTATCAAATTATTGCCACATACTTAGAGTTTTAATTTTGTTTTATTGATGTTCCATTATTTCTTTGAAATTAGTGTATTTGTCTCATTCACAACCTTTTGATATAGCCAATCATTTAACTTTCATCCCATACACATATTAATGGGAGTGGGAAACTTATGATGCTTCTTTGGTTAGCATTATTATTGGCAATTTCACCTTTTTATTAAGTGTTGGATCCCCCGCCCCACCCCTCCACCCCGCGCACACACACATATTGTTATTTAGTTTTGTGTTGGATTTTATGATGGGATCATTGTGGGAGTGAGACCATAGAGAGAACCATAACTCTACCATTATCATTGTTGAATTATAGTTGCAAAAATAATCAAAGAGGCACAAACTTGCTTCTATTTTAAGTATACCATCAAAAGAACATGAATCCAATCCATTGAGTTGGATTTTATTTCAAGCGTGACGATCATTTCCTTGTATTGGCTCTTTGATATGAGTTTATGGTTGTCCAAAGTCCTATCAAGTTGGTAGCATTGTTCATTTTATTTGGAAACTAGTCCAAAGACTGTGAATTGTTATCTTAACATAGCAAAGGTTGATCTATTATTGGAAATAGAAGTAGATTCAGTTGAACTTGTTGATGGTTATTATTGGCCTATGGTACCAAAGCAGTAACCAAGCCTTGTACCTAAGCCTAAGTAGAGCCTTCATGTCCATACACCGATCAAAGAATCATAGTCTTAGATTTGATCATCTTGATAGATTCAGTTCAATAGGATATCAACATGCAAATAAGTTGCGCCAAAGACATAGTTCTCAATGATAGAGTATTTGTAGAGTCTTGTTTTTTATTAGTCTTCTTACTATTGTGTTATTATCTAGTTGACGTGTGAAGGTTGCACTAGAGAGCAATCCATACCTCCAATCTTGGAGAGTAGTTGTACTTTGAATTGATTTGAGAACATAGGCCTTGTAGCCATTCAAAGAACATACATCTTTTCATAAGTTAGAGCAATAGAGATCATAAAATCAAATCTACAAAGTATCCATGTTGGTGAATCAAGTGGGTTATGAGTCCCTCATTTATGGATCATGTCTGGAACATCATTGAATTCATTATCGTGTAGAAAGGATACTTGCAAATTCAAGAGACCATTTGAGGCTAGGGAGAATTCCAATGAACCCATTATGCTACAAGGATATGCTAGTTAAATATTTTAGCTGGTTGATATTTTTAGGAAGCTTACCTCTCATGCTAACATTTTGAATTGAAATGCTTGTGATGTAACCTCTCTAACATTTTATGTACCCTTAGAACCAACAAGCATAATTTCCCTTCAAGTAGTTTAGAATATCCTTTTTTTCTATGCTGTTGTAGAAGGTCTTCAAGATAACTATATCCTAGGACTGAAACCCCTGCAATGTGTGGCTTTGGGGATTCTCTCATGTAGAGCCTCCTACATAGTTATGTGACACAACCCACCAATTGTGAAATGTGGATGAGGTGTGTGGCCTAGTTTTTTGTGGAGGAATGAAAATAAATAACTGCAAGTGTGACTTTTTCTATATTTGGGTAGTGTGAGACTATATGTGTAGAAACATAGAATATATGTTGGATGCCTATCTCATACCATCAACACTGTATTTCTTTTCTTTTGTTTGTGTTGTACCAACTATGCTTTCACATAACTCTTGCATACAATCTCAAGCATGCCCTTTTTAGGCCAGATGAGAAGAGATATTTTTCTAAGCTGGTAATGTGTATACACAATGTATTCCTCCCTATGATGTATACTCAATGTATATATCACATCAAGAGTGGACCATGGTAGAAGCTTGAGGGTGTGAGGTGGGTCCCATGTAGTAGCAAGTTGAACTCTTTCCAATGCCATGAGAGGTTAGTTTACATAGTTTGGAAGTTGTTTATTTTGTAGAAAATTTCCCTCAACTCATTTACATCAGGGGGCATAGAAATTTAGAGTTCTTATCGACTATAAATTTTTATGAGTCGGTCTATTCAAAATTGGAAAAAAACCCTAAATGCATTGTTCTACCATGCATAGATCTTGGGTCATGGTATGATTCTGTTCATGGATGAAATTATTGTGAGATCCTTATCAAATTTATAATCAAAAATAATTCTTTACAACATTCACTTACTCCAATAGCACGCATAATTAATCGTGAATTGTCAATTTGCATATGGGTGTTCCCCTTTCCATTACACTATAAATATAATGATAATAGTTCTTTATAGATGCACATTAATTTTTTGGGGGTTCTACTTATATGCTTTTTTTAAAACAATGTTTCAAATACTCACATTTCAATTTTATTTATTTCCCTTTCTTGGTCTTTACTTATATTGGTGGAAAGTTGTAGGCATTGTTGTAGCCTTTTTTCTTTTCATTTGTAGATAGTGTGAAACGTCACAAAACCTTTGGTAAATCTTGTTTTACAATCAATTGGAAACATTACAAAGAATATATTTACCTTTTTCCCAATGCCCAATTTGTAGGTGACTATTGTGTATAACATATAAACAAGAGAGTTCAATGCGAGGAACATTGTATAGATTTTAAATATATTTTCATAATAATCCTTTGATGTAAAATGTGACTTGCTAACTACATTTGCATTTATATTTCCATGTTGGTCAGAACCGCTATCAATCATTCGACAAACAATAAAGCATAGAATCCATGACTTAAAAAAGACAAAATAAATAAACAAACTGGGCAAGGAATAAAAACATGGTAATATACTACTAGGTGCTTTAGTGCTTGGCCTCCTCCCATATAGTTTCTCCCATATATTTGTAAGCATGATTAATAAACTATAATGCTATCAATTAAGAATGCACTCTCATAGGAAAACCTATAGGACGCCATTATCTCTACATGTGACCACATTAATACACATTGTTTTCAACCATCCCTATACCCAACTGATAATTTTTTGTTTGTAGGATACTATTCACATATATACAATGTGCATAAATGAAATCCAATATGTTAAGCTTTTGAAGAACATATCTTGGCTATTTAATGTTAAAAATATATTGGTTTTTCTTCCCTTATTAATTGAAAGAAAGGGTTAAGGTGTACCATATTTGAAGATAGAAATATTATATTATAATATGACATACTCTATCAAAGGCCTATGTTAAGTATAAAACCCCTTATTAATCCATAGGTTAGGATAAATAGGATATTACCACAATTTTTTCAAGACCTATGGTCAAATAACAACACATCTAACAACATTATCAAAGAAGGAAGCATTTTCTTGGACTCAATCAACAATCAAATATTTTGAAAAAGTTAAGGAGGCTATGTGTACAACTCCTGCCCTTGCCACACCCGACTTCACAAAAACCTTTATTGTGGAGTGTGATGCCTCATGCCATGGAATTGGTGCACTTGTAATAAGGAAGGCCCCTTGCCTTTGAAAGTAACCAACTTAAAGGGAAAACCGTACTCAAACCTATTTATGAAAAAAAAAAATGTTTTCCATACTAGATGCAGTTAAGAAATGACACCCTTGCCTAATAGGAAGACACTTAAAAGTGAAAATATATCATGATAGTTTGAAGTACTTCTTGGAGCAATGATTGTCTTCATAAGAGGAAAAAAAATGGGTTACAAAGATGATAGGTTATGAATTTGAAATTATCTACAAAAACTGAAAACATAATATTGTGGCAGATGCCCTTTCAAAGAAAGAAGAAGAAACAAAAAGGTCCACTATGTGCTATTTCTATTCCACTGTATTATTAGGTGGAAGAAGCAAGGATAGAATGGAATAAGGATCAAAAGGCATGTAAGATCATTGAACAACTACAAAAGGACCCCAATTAATTAGAAACAAATGTATGGAAGAATGCTTTGTTATGGTATCATGATTGCCTATATTTATGTAAGAATTCCCAACTCAAATAGAAGGTCCTTCTGGAATCTCACACTTATCCTATATGAGGATGTTCAAGATTATTGAAAATGTACCATGGGATCAAGAATGATTTTTTTTGGTAAGGTCTTAAAACTTATATTCAAAATTTTGTGTCTGAATGTGTGGTCTACCAACAAAATAAGGGAGTGACAATCAAGAAGCTAGGTATAATACAACCATTAGTTATACCAAGTCAGTGTCGGGAAGAAGTTTCGATGGATTTTATTACAGGTTTACCCAAATCTGAAGGAAATACTGTTATCATGGTAGTAGTGGATCAACCAAAAAAATATGCCCCTTTTTTCTCTCTTTCCCGTCCTTTTAAATCAAGTACAATAGCCATAACATTCATGGAAACAATTCAAAATCTACATGGAGTCCCCTAGATTATTGTAAGTGACATAGATCCAATTTTCATTAGAAATTTTTGGATTGAAATATTTTCTTGTTTGGGTAATCAATTGGCTCATACCTCATCTTACCATCCTCAATCCAACATGAAATTTGAGATTGTGAATAAATGTTTAGAAGATATATTCTTTGCTTTGCATCTAATAAACAATCACAATGGGTCAAGTAGTTTCCCTTGGCAGAATGGTGGTACAAAACATCCTTTCATACTTCATAAAAAATTTCCCCATTTATGGAACTTTATAGATATCATCCTCCATCCATCACATTGACCTTGAAAGGGACTACAAAGGTTCAAGCAATGGAAGACCACATAGGGAACCAACAAGAGGTTTTCAAAATATTGAAGGAAAACTTGGTTATGGCCAAAATAGGATGAAACAACAAGTATATAAACATCACAGTGAAAGGGAATTTGAAGTGGGAGATTGGGTATTTTTGAGGATACAACCATATAAACAAATGGCCCTCAAGCAACAAAATAAGGACAATAAATTAGCACCCAAATATCATGGCCCCTAAAAGGTTTTTCAAAGTATTGGAAGTATGTATTACAAATTGGAGTTACATCCATATTCACGTGTACATCCAGTCTTCCATGTTTCTTTCTTAAAGAAGGTAATCATAAACAAGATCCCAATTCAAACTGTTTTAACAGAGAATAGCGAAGATGAGAAAATCATGCTAGAACCAGAAAAATTTCTTGAAACAAGGATTAAAGAGATAATAAATTGAGCAATTACTGAGTACCTCATCAAATGGAAGAACCTACCATTTGAAGAGGAAACATGGGAAGATGAGTTCTTCATGTATAAACATCTGTGATTAGTCAAGTGTTGAGGATGACACTTTTTTGAAGGGGAGGGGCATGTTAATCCCTAGATAAAGCCCCATGTTGAGTATAAAATCCCTTATTAAGCCCCATATATTAAATTATTACATTTTTAGTGTTATATTTGTATGTAGGCTAGAACCCTTCATTGTACCCTTGTCTCCTATATATATACTAAGGAGACCTAGTCTTAGGATCAGGATATCTGACCTTGTACATTTAATATATTGTAAAAGGAGGTTTGAAGTGGAATATTACTCATTAAGTTTTTATCATTCTCAAGGTGTTGGTTCATAACAAAATTTTGATGAGTCGCTCTATTCAAAATTAGACAAAACCCCTAAAGGCAATGTTCTACCTTTCATAGATCTTGGGTCACGGTAGAACTCCAAATTTATGATAAAAAATAACTCTTTACAACATTCACTTACTCCAACAAATTACAAAATTAATCATTAATTTTCAATTTTCATATGGGTGTTCTCATTGCCATTATACTGTAAATATAATGATAATAGTCCTTTACAAGTGCACAACCTGAGTGGGCCTAATGGTTAAGAACATGTGTTTCCTTCTAAGAGGTCACAAGTTCAAATCCAAAGGGAGTAGGATATGTATACCTCCATAGACTTTAGCAACCAAATCCCTGCGTGGAGAGGGTCCCTTTTCCCACAAATAAGGGGGTCTCATACACCAATTTAGTTTTTGGCTTGGTCGTGACCTTAAAATTATATTATTATTATAATTATTAAATTTTTGGAGGTTCTACTTATATATATATATATTGGTGAAAAGTTGCAACTGTTGTTGTATTTGAGTATTTGACACATTGGTTATATATACAACAATGCTTACAACTTTTCACCAATATTTGTATGAAGAATGATATATATATATAAGGATTCTTTTAGCCTTTTTTATTTTCATTTGTATATAGTGTGAAACATCATTAAACCTTCAGTAAATCTTGTTTTACAATCAACGTAAACATTACAAAAAATATATTTACCTTTTCCCAATGTCCAATTTGTAGGTGACTATTGTGTATAACATATAAATAAGAGAGTTCACTGCGAGGTGCCAATGTTGTATAGATTTTAAATACATTTTCATAATAATCCTTTAATGTACATTGTGACTTGCTAACTACATTTGCATTTGTGTTTCCATGTTGGTCCCAACTTTTATCAATCATTCAACAAACAATAAAGCATAGAATCCATGACTTTAAAAGGACAAAAAAAATAAAAATAAATCGGGTAGGGAATAAAAACATGATAATACACTGCTAGATTCATTATTGCTTGGCCTCCTCCCATATAGTTGTAAGCACGTTTAATAAAAACTAATGCTATAAATTAAGAATGCAATCTCATAGGAACAAGTATAGGATGCCATTGTCTCTGCATGTGACCACTTTCATGAACATTGATTTCAACCATCCCTATACCCAAGAGATAATTTTTTTTTTGTAGGATACTATTCACATATGTACAATAAGCTTTTCAAAATAATATCTTGGCTATAGAAGTTCACGTTGTAGGTAGAGATTTTGAAAATACATTGGTTTTGCTTCCCTTATTAATTGAAAGAAAGGATTAAGGTGTATCATATTTGAGGATAGAAATATTAAATTATAATATGGCATACTCTATTAGTACCTGGATGTAGGTTTTCACCCCTGGTCCTCACCCTCTCACCAAGTGCTCCACAACCCTCTACCAGAAGGCACCCTTTTTGGCACCTTTTGATATGCATTCTCCACACGCATGACAAGGGTTTTTAACATTGATATTTTTAACATTTATATTCATAAACCTTCCATGGAGTTACTTAAGGTTCACTTGGTTCTAGTAGCTTTGTTAATTCTATGATATAGATTGCATCGATGCCTATTAAGTTCATACTTTACGATATTGGTTCTATTACAACCATCCCTTCCATGGAGTTATGACTTAGGGTTCATTCACTTATGGTAGCTTCATTTATTCTACCATATAGCTTGCGTTGGTTCCTATTAAGTTTTTCGTTGATACTATTGGTTCTATTATGACCATCCTATGCCTAGGTTGAAACTTAATAACATCTATAATACTTCGTTATCTATTCTCTCTGTTTGGAATGTCATAAAGGGAATAATAATAAGAATGAAGAGTAATATCATGGGGTTTGAGCCAATATCAATCACAACAAGATAGCTATGCATATGTGGCATTACCTGAGCTATGCATAAGTGACCTCCTTCTTAACCTTGCTTTCATTTTCAACAATGTTTCTTGTAATGTACCTAGGGAGGTACCTAAGGAGATAATGAATGTAATATGGCCATAATCATAGAGAAAGTCCACTAGGTAGTTAAGAGGTGTTATAATATTTAGACACTTAGGAGTTGGTTAAGATCAACTTGTTCTAATGCGTCGTTAGGTAAAAGTGTGCTTCTTTAGTATGCATTAGTATGCATTTGTAGTTAGGTAATCCAATGGTCACAATATGTTCATGACATAGAGTGATCCGATGGCTCATATTCTCCTTGATCTTAACAACTACATTGATATGTGACTTAACACCTGATTGGTCCATGATCTCTATTTAAAGATCATGGAGGGTTATTTCCCAATGATCGATTGTGAGAAAATCTCTTGTAAATCTCTCTATAATATTTTCTTTTGCATTAATAAATTACTCCAAGTGGCCATGTTGGTTGGGGTCATGGATGTTTCCCCATAGGGGTTTTACAATGCAAAAACATCGATGTGTTGATATTTTATCTGGTTGTGTGAATGGTTACTCAAGGTGTTTTTCCTCTGTTGGAATACTTGTGTTTTCAAAAATGGTATCAGAGCGCATTTGAAGACCCGTTCATGTTGTAGATTAAGATCTTGAAGTTGTTTTGTCGCATCTTTGGTTTCTTCCATTTCCATATAGTTTTAAGCCGAGAAGACTGTTCCATTACATTTGGAACACTTGTTTCAGTTAGGAACTCCTTTTGTTTCGTTCAAAAAGGTTTTTGTTTTCCCAAGATACGACCATTTTAGTTGGATCTGGAGGTATAAAGCCTGAATACACCCTTTTAATTTTTTACAGAGATAATATTTTGGTTTTATTTTGGTTTTTTATTTTTTTATTTTTGATTTTCCACTCTTTTCAATCTGCATATGCTTTTTTCTCTATGCTCTGTGCGATCTCGACAAATCAGAAACATAACGGAAAGGGTTTTCATGTCTATGTATGTTCTTTGTTGGACATTCTGTGTGATATTGGTAAATTAGAAACAAAGGGAAAATTTTCATTTTTCGGGTATGCTAATTGAGATCTAAAACTTGTCGTTGTTGAGAAGAAATTTTTGTGTGTGTGTGTGAATGCATGAAAATAAGTTTTTATTGAGCGCACATTCCAATACCATCTTCCAAAACAACAAAAACAATCCTCGTTCTTAACACTACAATGTGTTTTTCACTAGCTCACTTAGTTGAAAGTTACTTAGTAAGATTTATTGAGTTCAAGTCTCCTTTTTGTTACCTTTTTTTGAAAAGTTCATGCATTCATTGTAAAGTGCATTTCACTTAATTATAAAAGTGAATCACTATTAAATAACTTTAATATATTATTTGAAATTATTTGTTTTGCATGCAACTTTCATTTATAAAGTAACTTCATTGTAAAAGTGATTCTCGCTTATTCTATAAAAGTGGATCACTTCATAAAGTAAATTATTTAAAAGTGAACTTATAGAAAAATTTAGATAAGGAGGAGCATCACTATGTGGACCAACTTCTGCTTGCCACATGGCTCTTTGGTTATCATTTATGCCTTTTTTCAAAAGGGCATAAATTTCACATCTGAAGTCCATTTTTTTTAAACAACCTATTTTTTCAAGATATTTCCATCCAGATCATTAGTTTCATGTTTTTCTGCATATTTTAATGTGGATTATCCCAGTAATATTTTGCTTACCATTAACAACTACTTTTCATGGAAATCCCATATGGAAGATGTATTAATAAGTAAAGGATTGTACCGAATTACCTTGGGAAAAGAACTAGAACCCACTAATGATGAAAAAAAATTCAAATGGGCTAATAAGAGTTACAAAGCACATGGACTAATCATAATCTCCACCTCTTGTGATTTAAATTTTCACCTTCAAGGAATTGATGCTTATGATGCAACTTGGACTATGCTTGATGCTGTGTTTGGTAAAAAAAATATTATTTGAGCCCACCAGATAGAAAATCAAGTAATGACTCTTAGTCCTGATTATTTTCCTTTCATTGAATATTATTTATTTAAGTTCAAAACACATAGAATTTTAAGTATAGACTGCAAAATAGATATGAAGGAAGATTGATGCATATATGATATCCTTTCTAAGCTTGGTAGCACATATTTTGTCTTTGTATCTACCTTTTATGCCACTAGAGATGCTATAGTGAGTTCTTATAAATATCCCACTCTTGAGTCTTTTGTGATGCTTTGATTAGAGAGCAAGATAAACTTGTGCAACTTGGAGTGATCAACACTGTAGGTACCTCCAAAAAATCCTTAGTAGCCTAGTAGAAAGATAAATCCAAGAATCCCAAGAAGCAACATCCTTTCCACAACAACAAGAAAAACAAGGGTCACAAACCCTCTTAGCCAAATTTCATTCTTAATGGTGACAAAGGAGCAAAATATAAAAATAAAAATACTGAAAGACATTGACAATTTTGTGGGAAATATGGTCATGTGGAGTCAAAATGTTTTAAGAATTTGGAAGTTTTAGGAGAAGTGATGAAGAAGAACAACATCAGTATTGATTCTTCTTCTTCTTCTTCTCGTGGACATGCAATTTCTGCTTCTAGTTTCTCCTTCAATGCAACTTGTACTTATTCTTCTAATGAGTGGCTTATTGATGAAAACTTTAGAAGCAGTGAAGAATCACACCATCAATATTGATTCTTATTCTTCTTGTTGATTCTAGAGAATATTATCATATTGCTAAGGATAAAGACATATTTTCTTCTCTAAATGAATGTAACACCAAGAAAATATTTGTTGGTGATGATAGATCTCTTAGTGTTGTAGGGTCTAGAACAGTCTTGGTAGATAATGGTCATTTCAATGATGTATTATATGTTTCTTGCAACCTTCTACCAATATATTAGATCACTCATTTAGGTGAAGGTAAAACTGTAGAGTTTTCACCTCACCAAGTTGTAAATAAGGATTTAAAATATCCTAAGCATATCCTCACAACTTGAATTGTTGATGATATTCCCATGTTGTACAAGTTTGACAACTTTGGGTCATCATATTTTCCATCAGTTTTTGTTGCTCATAGCAATGAATTGAGAAAACTTTGGCATGAGCGATTTGGTCATATAAACTATTGCTCATTGCAACAACTATGTAATCAAAAGATGATGATTATTCTTCCTCTTGTTTCTTTCAGAGATGGTGTTTTTGTCGATTGTGTTCTCAGAAAACATTATCGTGAAAATTTTGAAAAACATGCCTCTTGGAATGCATCATCCCTTTTGTAGCTTCACAGTGAACCTAGCTAGTAGAAAAAGAACACACAAAGCTTGTGAGAGAGAAGAGAAGAGAGAAAGCTTGATAAAAAAGAATGAATTGTATTCCACGCAAAAAGAGTGAACAATTTACAATAGATATAGTCTACATGAGCATCTAATGTGCCATAGTAGTGATCTAGAGAGATCTAGACACCCACCGATAGAAAGCAAAGTAATCTACCACCTAGTCCTAGTTAACTGGTCCATGCAATCGCCAGTTAACTAAGTCACATGTGTGGAACTGAGAGAAACACATGCAATCACAAGATATGCACCCTATTTGCCACATGCATGAGATATGTGCACTCCTGGTGAGGAAATCAAGGTGAAAATGTAACTACTGGTGATAAAACTAGGGTTTCCATGAATGAGTGACCCCAACTAGTCTAACTGACATGTAACTGACTCTGAATGGAAGAGGGAAGGAACCCTATTTTGTAGGAGGTTCCCTAATTTGTAGGGGAATATTCTCAAGAGAGAATATTCTTATCTAGGGAAGAACCCTCAATATTAGACTATCAACCTTAGGAAAAGAATTACCTAGGTGAGTCTGTAATATCTCCAACACCCCCCCTGAACACTACTAGGGTGTACATGATGAATGGGCCCTGACAACCAAGGCCATATTAGGTACCCATTGTACAATGCATCTAAGAATGAAAGACTAAAAAAATTTCGAAAAGAGGGAAAACCTCATGGGAAACCCCCCTCTCCCCTCCCCCAAAGTATAATGCATAAAAAATGAAGAAGGAACAAAAGCAATTGCTAAGTAACTGTGTCCTTCACTCCAAGATGATCACACAAGAAGTGGAACTTATACTCAGTAAATGTCTTGGTGAATATGTATTTGAATATGTAGATGTATGTATGGATGCGATGAAGTAGATACACCAATGAAATGTTCACATATATCCACTTTCTTTTACTGGGAAGAAGAACATCCAAATACCCTTCTTTCATGGAAATTTTCCAATACAGATTCCCTTCAGCCTCTGCATATGCCCGAGGTTTAAATGCAAGAACTATGTAAAAATGGAATTGCATTATTGGTTTTGTAGTTTTGAGAACATGTGGATCTCCCTCAAATTGGAATGTCGTCCTTCTATGATAAGCAGGATCATTCGTAAGATAATTGATTGTTGATAGGATGGAATATGCCCATTTGGGTATCTGATTTTCAGATGCATGCATGGGGCATGAGGAAGTATCTACATGTGGCTCTTGAGATGCATGCATGGTGCATGCAAAATTGTCTGGATGTGGTTCCTAAGATGCATGCATGACACATGAAAAAGTGTCTATATGTGGCTCATGAGATGAATGCATGGTGCATGCAAAAGTATATGCATGTGGCTCCTGAGATGCATGCATGACACATGTAGAAGTCCTTGCATGTGGCTCTTGAGATGCATGCGAGGCACATGAAGAAGTGTCTGCATGTGGTTCTTGAGATTCATGCATGCCACATGAAAAAGTGTTTGCATGTGGCTCTTGAGATGCATGCATGACACATGCAAAAGTGTCTTCATGTGGCTCTTGAGATGCATGCATGGTACATGCAAAAGTGTCTTCATGTGGCTCCTGAGATGCATGCATGAAACATGCATAAGTGTCTGCATGTGACTCTTGAGATGCATGCATGGTGCATGAAAAATTGTCCATGTTTAGCTCCTGAGATGCATGCATGGCGCATGTAAAAGTGTCTACATGTGGGTCTTGAGATGCATGCATGGAATATGCAAAAGTGTCAACATGTGAATATTATGTAGAAGGATCTTCATACTGAGAGGCTTGATCTTCTAGTGTATTTTAGCTATATCTATCTTGTCAATCTCCTGCATGCAATATTCACATTCTTCCTTATTCCTGAATAGAACCTCCATTCTCGTCCATAGTTTGCCTGAAGTTCAGAGTGATTCCTCCTCTACATGATATTTAAGTTTAGGAGAAACAAACATGCATATAAGTCTGAGATCCATGTCTTGTCTCTTGAGAAAATTATTTTTCTCATCAGTGAAATCAAGATCTACTAATATTTCCATGGTAATCCGATACAAGTCTCTGCATCTAAGTTGATGCAGAATTTTTAGCTTCCACTTGAAGTAGTTATGAGGCATGAGAAGTATTACCAACTAGTAATCCATATTTTTTGATTGCATCTTCGTCATGTACCTGTAAATAGAAATGATTATGATATTTTCCCTAGCAATCAAGGTGTTGGCACCCAAAGTTTTGGGTTCATTTTGCGTGTGTGCACAAACAAAGTTGTATGTTCTCTCAAAAGTTTTGCCTGTGCCTAAGGTATTGCACAAAGGATGGAAAAGAGTGTGTGCAGGAATGAATTTTGACAGTGCACAATAGGCCTAAAATATTACTAAATGTGCATTGGTCCCAGTTTTTATGCGCACCAGAAATCAAGAAGATGCATGACAGAATCAAGAAAAGAATTGTTGGAAATCCTCTCAAATGATTTATACCAAAAACAAAATGGATCATGGAGATGAAAAAAGATGATATGGAAAGAAAGGAAATTAATATTTCCCCAATTCTTGAAGGCTATGTGGACTACATGTAGGTGCCAGAAGCATGAGAGACAATTTTTTCAGTCGAGTGAGTGGAGCAAAGCATTAAGAGATAGAGCTCCCAAGCAAAGAAAGCTATAAAAGGAAGTAGTGATATCATAAATGGAGCTAGATAGATGTTTAGATGAGATCCATTAAGTCCTTGGTATCGAGTTCACTCTAAGAATGTTGTAATTCTATAATTCTTTTGAATATATCACTGAGTCTGTTATATGTATGAAGTCTTGAGAGAATGTGTATTGAGAAGTGTTTTGTATTTATAAGGATTTATATAGAGAATGTATGAAGTTATGTGGCTTCCATATATGTATTCTATGTAATGTATGCCTCTATTGTAATGCAATGAAACTAATAATAAAGATGCGACAACTTTGATATATTTTGTGTCTATCATGCATGAGGTGGATATGTGTGTATTTTTTTACTTCTTAGTACTAATAATTTGTCAGATATGAGTTGCATGAATGTCAACCTTGATGGATCTTTATGTGTTTAGCCTTCATCCCTATCACACAACCTCTATGATCCTCTCTACATATCAGGTAATACCTTGTTGAGGATTGATATGTCGATGTTATGGGGTGTTTTTTGGTCAACTCGGGATGAACGTTGAGTCTAAAATCCCCAACATTAAGGACATGTGAAAGAATGGAATAACATGCTAGAAAATGGCTTTGTTGCGAGGAAATGGAAGTATTGTCGGGAATGATGAAGGCGAGAGATGAGGTGTCATCCATCCTGAGAGGAAATTAATTACTAGTTTATTGCGAAAGAGTGTGAGTTTTCTTGATGAGAAACTCAGGGGATGAAAGTGAATGTGAATAAATGGAAAGATGACTATCTTTACATGAATATGCATGAATTTTTCTTTGTTAAATTTCCATGTTTGTTGTATGAATGGATAAAAAGGAAAACTACTACCAATTCTACTATGTGGCCTTTGGAACTAGTGGTTTGGCATCAAGCCAAGCTTGAAGGATTGAAAGTGTTGGATAATAAGTGGACTCGATCTATTGACTTCTGGTTTTCTTGAGTAAACGAAGGCTACATTCTTAAGTTTTCCATGGAATACACTGATTCTTTCAATGAGGCTCAAAGAAAGTTTGTGGAAGGTCCAAGAAAGAAGATGTTGAAAGAGATTCCACTTTGGATAAAAATGTTGTTCATGGAGAAAGGGCTGATGCACATGAAGCTTGATCAAATGTCTAAGTAAACTTCCCCAATGTGTAGGGGGGGTTACAAAGATGGGGGAGAGTTAGAGAGAAGATGGATCCATTGAGGAGGATCTAGAAATTATTGAGATGAGGTGAGGAATGGAATGGACCCAAAGGAGCATAGGAGAAAAATATCCAATAGGTACACAAGAAGAGTTGAGAAAATAAAAAAAGCATAGAAGAGAGGTGGAAAAGAGTTAGCCATAGGCGTGCAACGAGGGGTTGGTCCCAAGATGAAGAGAAAATGGATGACACCAGGTAGTAGTGAAGAAGAGGATGTTGTTCCAGAGTGGAGCATAGATGAGGATAGGCATGTGAAGAGGTGTGGCATAGAGGATAGGGTGTCTAGTGGGGATACCAATAGTGATACTAGTGAGGGCCTAGCTGATGAAGTCAACACCCCTTTGATGTTACAAAGTAACACAACCTTAGATGAAGATGAAACACATAGTAGTGTTATACTGATAAGAGAAAAAGATGGTGTACAAAGTAGTAGTGCACTATTAGGAAAAGAAGATAGTGTGTAAAGTGCTAGTGCGCATATAGGACCAAAAGACAGAGTGTAGATTTGTGGTGTATAGATAGGACAGGAAGGTAGAGCACAACATGTTGGTGCATCGGAAGAAGAGGAATATGGAGGCTCTACTAGTGGTGGGGGAGACAAATTTGCAATAATAGATGGTCTTGCATGGCTACAAGTAGGCAACTCTTTGGGTCACTTGAAAAGAAATTTCAGAAGAAGTTGGACTTACCCCCCCTTTGTCCCAACCCCCTTGCACATTTTTAATCAAGAAGAAAAGATAACATATAATGAAGAAATTTTAGTAGAAGAGAGATAAGAAGAAGATAGAAGCAAATATATGAGTGAAGAAAAAGGTGAAGTCAACACTACTTTACCCTGAGAAGTATTAGTGTTGAGAAATCAAACCCCTAGTAGTCAGAGAGGAGGAACTAGCTTGAGTTTGAGGATGGAAAATCAAGACAATACCTTGAGGCTACCCATGTTCAATGGAATGGGTAAAGATGATGCAGCGAAACATTGGTTTACATGTGAATAAATATGGTCTGTGAAGAGAATCATAGACGAAGTAGCCAAAATTGTGCAACTAGAGACCATGTTCAGAGATAGATCCTTGATATGGTATATGAAGTATAGGGATACCATGCCAGTGGGAGACATGAGGTCCCTAGAAGAGATTAAGTGGGATATAATTAGGGAGTTCTAGAAACCTAAGTTAGAATCCCAATGTGCCACATAGATAAAAGAGATCAAACAGAAGGAAGGCAAGATTGTATGGGATTATGACCAACAATTTAAAATTTTATTCGATAGGATAATGCTCCAAATACAAGATGTGCAACATAAAGAATGGCTTATTGCGGGGTTACTTCCCCATATCCAAGTTCCTCTCACTCAATAGAAGGTGACAACTCAAGCGGAGGAAATAAAAATTGCAATGTGCCTAGAAGCTACACTAGAAGGGGAGGAGACATTGGCAGGATTGGCGCATGTGTAGTCACAATTGGCCAACCTTACGATGCAGTTGCAAGATATGGCTACAACGAAGGTCATGCGTGAGAACGTATGGTGTACCACCTGTCGCTCAGAAGGGCACCATAGATATGAATGCCATGTACTACCAAATTATTTGGCAATGGGTGCACCGAGTCAATTTCCATCTGGGAAGACAAAATTGTGTGAAATATGCAGACAATGGAGCCATGTGTCACCCCATTTCCCAACTTTGCAGAAGTGCCATCCAACAACCATACTTCATTCTTCGAGTTTTTTTAATTCCGCCAGGAATGATGTCAATAAATTCCGATCTCTCCAGTTGATGCAAGATAATACTCATGATTCATTCTGGGTATAGGAAGAGCACAAGGGTGGTGAACACAACAATGTGGAAAGAGGTGGATACCAAGGAGGTCCCCTAGGTGGATATGGGCATGATTGAAACCAAGGACATGGAAGAGAAGGAGGTAAAACCCCCGCATGTTTTAATTGCAGAGAGATTGGTCATGTATCAAGGTTTTGTACCAAGCTGCGTGTGCTTTGCACATACCGCTATAGTTCTGAGCATGTCACCGAAGACTATCTCAAATTGTTGAAAAAGTGGGAAGACAAAAATACCAATTGCAACATGGTGCATGCAAAGTTGCACAAGAATAAGAAGAAGAATGAGGAGGTGGATGTCCAGGTAGTAACTCAAGGAGGAGAAAAAATAGGAGCAGAGTTTGAGCATGGTGAAGGCTCAATACAAAATCCAGATGAGAATATAAGGAAGGCATCTCATCTCCCTCTGGATAAGATGTTTCCCAACAAAAACAGTTCCTACGTAATGCATAGAAAGAACTGGAAGAAGAAAGATCGCATGAGGAGCTGCAACGCGTGACACAAAAGTCAATTGAAGAGCTCAGGATCCGAGAAGAAGTACATAGGGTGACACAGAGGTCACTAGATGAAGCTCGTATTTACAAAAAGGTACAATGTGTGATGTAGCGGTTGTTGGAAGAATCTCACATGCCCGAGGAATTGTAGTGTGTGACACAAATATATTTGGAGGAAGCTTGCATACACAAAGAAATACAGTGTGTGATACAATGGTCAATAGAGTAAGCTCATAGAAATATTGAGTCGCAATTTGATGATTAGAAATCACATGAAGAACAACACCATGAGGAATTGCAACGTGCAACACACACAAAAGTCTTGCATGACTTGGGTCGCAAGGAAGTATCTAAAGACCAATTAAGTTTTTTCTTGCATTGTTGTTTGTGACTGTTGAATGATTCAAATGCTAAAAATAATTTGACACAAATGTTAGCTACTTGCATGAAGGAACAAGGACTAGAGGCAACCATATCAACTCCATTGATAGAAAGAGATGTGTATCAGGTCAAGAAGAAAAAGCGCTCTGACTGAGGATTTAAGATAATAAAAGAACTTGGTGGCTATGACATGGATGGATTCATGTTGGATTTGGGTTCTGAAGTGAATATTTTTCCGAAGAAATCTTGGGAGGTGATGGGTAAACAAAAGTTGGTCTAGTTATCCATCCAACTGCAGTTGGCCAATTAATACAAAATCTACCCAATAGGCCGACTAGAGTAGGTGGAAGTACATATAGAGGGAGTAAAAACAAAGGTTAAATTTGAGGTTATAAAAATTATGGATGAATCTGATCCATGCCCTGCATTACTTGGCATTGATTGGGCCTTTGATAATAATGTGGTGTTGAACCTGAAGAAAAGATAGATGTCATTTGAAATAGACACCTTGCGCGTGGTCTCACCACTAGATCCATATGAAGGTGACAGGTATAATGAGATAGTGGATGAGGATGTGAGGATCTCAGTCATTGAAAAAATCTATAAGATCACAGGTCGCAAGGAAGACTACATCAACCCCACCATAGATGGTTAATTAAGTTGTAGAAGTGTCAACACAAATTCTGAGGATGCCATGGATAGGTGGAAAAACAAATATGAAGTGTTAACAAGGAGGTGCATGCATATATCTATAGAGGAGCAAGAGGAAGAATTTGGATCATATTATTACGATGGATTGGATCTGGTGGACACATTTATTTCATGGATACAACACATTTCTGAGCCTCCAAGGGCTCATGAACTTGATACAATACTCATGGGAATTCCTACGCACTTCTAGGCTACACATAGGGAACCTTATTGTGAATGGGAAGTTGTCGAAGCATCCATGCGAGAAATATTTCGACCAAATGTCGACATTCGTCGATACACATGTGCTTACAAAAGGCACTGGATAGCTAAGCAACGATGCAACGCGGGTGGTAAATATATGAATTCCCACTGCAAGCTACCCAAAAAACACCCTATATCCCTGATTCCCCAATTCTACATTGGGAAAGGAAAGCAAACCTCAAAATCCCCTGACTATCTGTTCCCTGCACGAATCTTTCCCTACCCCATTGAGCATATAGACGACTCCAACATCACTATCGATGAAATTTTTAGTCCATGGATCCTACCAGAACTAATCGAGCCTAATCTTCTACCTCCTGCGTAGATGTTGGCCAATTGTGCTTGCATGTGGATACGTTGTGACCCATCTGGGGTCTCCCTATCTCTTTAAGTCACTAGTCAAATCTCGTCAGGGTGCATAGGACCATGCACAACACCCCCGATGAGTAAATTCACGCATGTCTCATGTCATCTATGTCTTCATTAATTTTGAAGATATGGAAGTGACAAAATATTTGTAATATTAATTTTCAAAGTGACATGTAGTTCTCACATGTCCACTTCATCTAATTTTGAGAATGAAAACTGATTAACATTGTTGGAAAGAGGACAATTTCCTCGATTCAAAGTAAAAGATAAATTTACTTACAAGAATTGGCGTAAATATTGACATTAATGAGATAATGACAAAAAAACCTCGAGCATGATGACTCCAACGGTTGGACTAGGCTAGGGTATCATCCAACTCAATGAAAAAATGGGACAATAAATTTGCATGCATGACTAGTCAAGTGTCATTATGGACTAATTCTATTAAGAAACACCCTAAAATTCCACTTCCTCACCTCTTTTCTCCTTGTTGCACACACTCCCTAATGCAAATCGCATGACCTCCCAGTCTCTCGATCATTCATAGGAGAAGAAATGGCTCTTATATCATCATTAGATCCTATCTAATGCACATAGGTCCCTTAATTTTTGTTGCAGGCTCAACAAAAATGCTGATGGGAATTTATATGAAGCCCCTTTACTCCTTGGGTTTAAACCACGGGCTCTTGCCCTTTTATCCCTGACAAAATCTCATGTGACAATGGGTTAGAACCACGCATTGTCCAAAAATGTGCTACTTCGGAACTTCGAGACTTCGACGCTTTGGGACATTCAACCAAAACTCAATGCTCCAATCCACCCGGAGTGTTACTGGCCGAACTCGGTCATAAAGTGACTTGAATGACAATTGTGGGTTTTATCATGTCCTTCCACTCTCCTGCCCATTAAATAGTCAAATATAATGGTTGGCAGGGATCCTCTCCCCTCCACGATCTACGGTGGATATTAAATCTGAGACTCCGAGCTTCAGAGTTCCCTCCTCAAACAACACAATGACCAAACTCCCAGATCTCTGAATCGTCGAAACACTGAGAGATAGAAGATCAACAAAGGTGGGGATTTACTATGGACTTCAAAGCTTCGACGCCTCCTGATCCAAACAATACGACATCCAAACTCTCAGAGTAGTGAAATTATGAATCATTGAATCATGAGATCTACGACCCACCTTCTCTAGACTTGATCTATGAATAAGACTCACTCCGAGACTTTAGAGCTTCTGGGATCTACAAATCCAAGACAATAACCAATTCTCCTAGATAGTTGAAGTGTCAAATCCTGAAATCTAAATTCCTTGGGGATCTACGGATGATGTTCCCCTCATCCCAGATCAATGGTTGGCAACTTGTCTTCCTTTGCTCCATGCTCTCCTCTAATCAAGGCTTGATCCAAAATCCCAACTCAAATTTGGCGGCCGATTCGACGACTGTTGTAGTTTTCTCCTCCGTCGTGGCTCCACTTCCTCAAAGGGATTTTCTCAAGTTCTCAAAGGCTTGGCCTTTGATTTCTTCTCTCGGGGATGACTCCTTGGCATACTTACTGTCACATATAACTATCTCTCCTGAGATTGTAATTTCTTCGAACTTCAAAGGGGTTTGAACCTTTGTTCCTTCAAACAAATCCTTCTGCCCTCCTGGAACTCACTTTATTCCTCTTAAGTTTATGAAACTATTAAAGTGTTCCTTCAGTTCCCTCCTGGCACTTTGTGCTCTTCCTCCTGAGCTTTACCAGCACTTTGACAAAGTGTTGGCATCATGCACTCCTTGCGCTTTCTCTCCCGAGTCTTGGAATTCAAAGACTCGTCTACACACTCCTTGCAATTAATTTGTCCATACTTGCACTATCTCTCCTGAGATTGAAAAACTCTTAGACTTGGTCCTTAGTGCACTCCTTGTGCCAGTATCCTATCCCTCTTGAGCTTATGACTAGTTCTGGTGTGCCCACTTGTCACTCTTTTCTTGAACTTGAAACTGAGTTCTTGTGCACTCCTTGCACTGGATTTTTAGAGTTCTCCAATAACTCTAATGTGAACTCCTTGCAAAACCTCGAGAACCCATAACACTCATAAATATACATAGACAGGGAATTCTATCTATTCTTTCAAAGAGAACATTCATATAATCATAGCATTCATAAACATGCATAAACATCCACACACATTCACACAGACACATAGAGATACTCAGAAATAGAACTCAAATTTCTATTAACTATGAATGTTTTACAATATTTTACAATGTTTATAGTGTTGGACTACAACAGAGTCTTGACTCCTTCTCTCCTCTCCTCTCTTTGTTCAAACTATTACTTACATCATATAATACATTGATTTATACATGGATGGCTTCTCGATCCTTCCCTCCAGATCATTCTAGTGCTATAATGTTTAATTAAATGTATTCCTATCACTAAGCGATCTCAATAAATATTCATTTACAAATTTAGATATGAGGTGATGCTCAGGATTTGTACAAACTATGGCCCATTAAAGGAGATTACACTATCCTTACACAAATATAATGATTCTTTCTTTCCTTGAGCCTTACAAACTTTATTACATTAAATTGGATATTTAAAAAAAAATGAGAGGGTTGCGCCTCTCCTCAGAATCTGCTCCTAATCCTCCTACATTGTGCTGGTTGTTGATGTGTTCTTGAGTGGGAGAAATTCTCTTGCATCATACTCCTTTGCTGACAAAATCATGAGCTCCTGCTCATGGCTCTTCTGTTATTGTTGTTGAGATCCTCTAGGGTCCCAAAATTCATTCTGGAGATACTCGTCTACTCCTCTTATTTTCTATTGTTGTCATTGTCCTCTTACTACTTCAATCTCTCCTCATGGTTTCCAAATATTATGCTGCAAGGATCCATTGGTCTTGCCACTACAATCTTCTCTTGTCAGCCCCCATCGGTTGTTCACTGTCCCCTTTCTTGTTGATGTTTGTCTCTGCCAAGACACCTTCACCATTAGCCTTTCCACCTCCTCAATTCCCTTGTCCAACCTATCCTTTCGTTGGTCCTTCTCCCATAGTTATCTTCTGCCCTCTTGGCATATGACTTGCTACAGGTTGTTGCTGCTACTCCTTCTTCTTTATATCTCCAGGACTTTTACTTTCCTAAATAATTTCTTCTTCATTCTGCATGATTGCATCCCTCTGACAGTCTTCCTTTGTCTCTAGATTGTTTAACCAATCCTCCAGTATCTTCAACTCTTTCTCCCACTGAGTGAGCATTGCATCTGAATGATCCTCTTTTTTTTCCCTCCTTTTTCCATATCCATGGGCCAATTATTATTCTTCTTCTTGAACATTCTTTTGGATCACAACTATGTGGGCCTCCTCCTCTCTCTTCACCTTATGAACATATCTCATTATCTGCTCATTCTCTTTCTTTTCCTCTTGGGAAGACATAAGTGTCTGCTCCTTCTCCTTTTCCTTGACAGTTTAGGTTTCATGTCATTTTTCCTTCGCACCTGTAGTTACAAACAAATTGTTATTTTTAAAATCATTTGGCCCTTCATCCTCTTCCCCTTCTTTTGGTGTCCTCTGCACCATTTCCTCACAAACATGATCCCCTATAAATCTCACTCCAAGGGATATGTTGATCCCTCCTATCATCATAATGCAATACTGATGATCTTCTCCTTCCTCCTTCTCCTTGAGAGTTGAAGTATTAAACTTCTCATCATCTTTATTCATGTGTCTTGCTACCCCACATGAATATGAATGCTCATGAGTCTTCTCTCCCACCTCTCTCTCTTATTCTATCAACACTCCTTGTTGATCTAAACTATCCTCCAAGTTCTTGAGACTCTTAGATAGTCTCATATTTTCTTTGTCATCCTCGCAATATGATTTCTCCCTTCTTCCCTCCCAGAATTCCTTGAGATCTTCGACTAATCCCTTCTCATCATCCTCATCTCCATCAAGGATTTCCCCAATATCAGGTTCACATATGCTTTAAATATCCTCTACTGATGGCCATCCCTTGGACTCATGGTCTTTCAGTCTCTCTCCCTTCTTTTCCTCCAAAGCACTTGTTCTTTGCTTTAGATCTTTGTGGCATTCTCCTTGCCTCTTCTATTTCAACAAGAAGCATCCTTTATTCGTGTTTGTCCAATAAACTGGAAGCTTCATGCTCCATCCTCTCCTTGGGATTATTTTCCTCCTTCCTCTCTTTTGATGCCTTTATCCTTGCAACTCCAATATACTGATCTCCTTTCTCATCTCCTTGAGCTCATTTTTTGTCTCCTCTTTGTCCATCTTCTTTTGAACGACTTCCATGGTGCTCACTTACTCCCCAAGTTTTTTTATGGCCTCCATCAAGGATCCTTGTCTATGGATTTTAGTAGCCATTTCTTCTCCCCTTCTTTCCCTCCTTGAAAGTATGTGAGTTGTAGTCAGCCTCTGCCAAGCCTCTCCTCACTTAGCCTCTTGGTTCACTCCACTGGAACCCTGATATTTTACACTCCTGCTGGGTGTAGGCGCACACCTTGTGCTCACTCCTTCTCCTGAGTGTTGATATTATGGTAGCGTGAGGAGGTATTAACCTCCACATGTAACCTTTGATAAGACTAGAATATTCCAGGAAGCAAGAGAAACCCTAAAAGTTTGGATAATAACCCTAGGAGACAATTCCGCTCAAGAGAATATTTAATATAGAGAAGTATAAATAGAGGGCTCTAGAGCTCATTTGCCACTCTCACTCTCACAACTGCATAAGACTAGTGGTGCACAAGTTTGGAGAGGGAGTGCAGCTGCTACAACTGGTATTTTGGTTTTTGGTTGGACTTTCTCTTGGTTATGGTTTGGAATTTATGCTTGATCTTTGGTTATTCTTTCTTGGTGCACTAGCCTTGGAAAAATGTGTGCTACCTTGGTTGGCTATTGGATTTCTTCTGAAATTATTTTGTCTTTCAAGGTTAAGGTGCTTGGGGGTGGCCTTTGTGCTTATGGTTGGGTGAAAATATTGTTATGTTGTCTATGGTGAAATGAGAAGACCTATTTTTCTAAGAAGTTATGGGCCCACACTATCTTCGAATAGTCTAACCACTAGAAGATAGATTGGTAGGAATTTCTCAGTTGCAGTTGTAGTAAAATTTTTGTTGTAGCAATGAAACCCTAACCCTCTTGTTCAAGCACCTTAAGTGAAGAGCTTGACCAACTTCCTAGATAATGTAGTGCACCCTAGCCCAGTGCACCTCCTGGTACTATTAACAAGCCAAGGCGTCAAGTTTGATTTTTTAGTCAAAGTCAAAGGTTGAACAAGTCAAATAAGTCATGATTTACTCTATGAAGTCAGAAAACAAGTTAGAAGGGGATTCTAACTTCAGAGCATGGAAGACAAGGATTGACCTCATCCTTGCCAAGAATAAAGTGTTTGATATCGTGAAAGGAAAGATCATGGAACCACAGTTTGAATCAGGAAAAGAGAAGGAACCTCAGAATGTTGCAGTTATGGAGAATTTCAAGGACAATGCCATCAATTCTATGAGTATCATAGTGGACTCTATAAAATACCACTTGATACTCTACATCTCTCATCTTGACTCATCTAAGAAGATGCACGATGCCCTAACTAACCTCTTCTCGGTCAGAAATATTGGACAAGTGACGAGTCTGAAGAATTATCTTCGTGACATGAAAATAAATTATGATGACAACATAAAATCATACTTCGTAAAAATATCTCAACGAAGAGATCAACTACAAGCTATTCAGGAAATCATTTCAAAAAATGAACTAGTAAATATCGTACTCAATGGTCTTCCCAAGACATGGGATTCAGTTGCCACAAGAATGAACACAAGAATGGAGTATCCCACATTTGAAGAACTTTGGACTTGCTGTGCACAAGAAGAATCAAGGATTAGCACAAAAGAGAAATCCCAAAAGAAAGATGATGATCAAGCATACAGAACAATTTTCAAGAAATTCAGGAATACGAAGAAGTTTGGTTCAAGGAAGAAACCAAATCAAGAAAAGGATATGTCAAAAATACAATGCTTCAACTGTCTAAAATATGGTCACTACAGTGACCATTGTCTCAAGTTAAAGAAAAGGAAGGAAACACACGAAGAAACAATTTCTGAAGAAAAGGAACCCTCAAAGAAAGTTAAGCAGGATGAATTAAACTTCTTCTTCTAGTCAAGGTAACAATATTCTTCTATAACATCGTTCTTGTACATACCATGTTTATATAGTTCTTGTACATATCATGTGTATCTATTTCTTAGAAGATAAGATGGTCAATACAACAATACCTATGAAAGAATAACAAGATAAGGATTGTTATTACGATGACTACAAGTCAAGTAATGTACATGAAAAAGATGAAGTACGTTGATAATATTTGGTGACAAATTCCCAAGGAATATATTATATAAGTAACAACTTCCAGATAGGTTGAAATCATAATCAAACCTGAAGAGACACAGAATGAATCAGACCAGAAAGAATTCAGTAATCAAGAGGAAAACTAGAATAAGACTTGTGACACTTTGTAGAAAGAAATAAAGATGTGGACGGAAGCATGGACTCTCTTAGATGGAGGGAGTTGATTGCAAAATTCCAAAAGAAGAACATGCATTCATGCATGAAGCCATGATTAGGAGGGAGATAATCCTAAATGATATGATCCATTGAAGAATACGTGAATATTATAAATTATTTGTCCATGCTCCCCATTGAAAGTAGCAGCCATGATAAATAACTCATGTTCAGTTTGAATCTAGAAGAAGTCTTCTTTGAAAATAATCCTTAAGTATCCTTGGTTTTCCATCTACATATATGTTCCTATGATGAAAGGAAGAAGTTGGAATATTCAGGAAGGAAGGGAATGGAATCTATAAAAGACTCCATGGACCCCAAAGTTAAAGAGGAACATGAGGAAGAACATGAATATTCCAAGAAAGAAAGAAAATCCAGAAAAACCAATTGTTATACCGAGAATCATAAGACTACTAGTATGGTTTGAACCCACTAGAAGCAGTCAAGCAGAAGGAATGGAAGTTGTGATGAAGAACAATGTATGTAAGAAATTTTGAAAAGGACTTATGAATGGAAGCGTTGTGAGATTTGGAACTAGAGGTTCTTCTAGAAGGAGGGAGAAGACTACGATGACGACTTATTCCAGTAAACCAGATATACCTCTATCTGAGCTATTATATATCTTGCAGTATCCATGGATTGAAGTTTACATTAGTTGGATGTAAAATATTGTTCTTCCCAATAGAGAAATTAAGGAGGAAGCTTATGCAGAGAAATCTCAAGGTTTTGAGGTATACCAGAAAGAGACCCATGTATGCAGATGGAAGAAGACCTTGTATGGATTCATGTAACTTGATGCAGATCATCTCATGTACAACAGAAGTGTGGAGAAAAATTCCTATGAAAGAGAAAGTGTATCATAATGGTTCCTCGGTAGACTGGGATGATAGATTGAAAATCCATGGAAAACTCTCATGATGACAGATCTGAATAAATTGAGAGACTCTAATCCAGTAGACCCATCCCTGTATCGACAATTGAATGTATCGTTGATGTATTTGGAGAATACACTATTGGATATTTGCTTTGTTGTGAAAATAATTCCAGGTGGAACCTAGCCATGAGAATTGAAAAATTGCAAAGCATTCCTTGAAATTTTTTCGTGCAACATTTGAGTTATGATATACAATTGCATGGATTTATTAGTTCAAATTGAGCAGGGAGTACAAATGACAGAAGAAGTGCTAGTTGGATATGTTTCGTTTTGATCTTTTCCACAATGTCATGGACTAGTAGGAAACATAATTCTGATGCACTCAACATTGTATAAGCATAGTATATTGCAGCTTGTGATGCTTGTACAGAAGCAATGTGGCTCCTTAAGTTGGTTTCTGGACTGTTTGATCATGTGTTGAATTCAACTGTGATATATTGTGATGATCAGAGTTGTGTGAAGCTTTCATAGAACCCGATGTTCCATGACAAGTCGAAGGACATTGAGATCGAATATTTTTTTCTCCATGATAGAGTCCAGAGGGGAGAAGTGGTTCTCCAGTATATCTCCACAGATGAGCAGATAACATATATTTTGGTAAATCCTCTATCCAAGATGAAAAGTTTGCATACTTAAGGAATAAACTAGGGCTTGTGGAGATGACTTCCTTATTGAAAAACGAAGTTATTACTCTCAGGTTGTGAGAGAGAACTTATAAGCTATTGATTTATGGGCAGTCATTTTCCAGTTCGGAAAATGGTCTGGGTTGGGTAGTTCCTTTCCAGTCCAGAAAGTGGTTCGAGATTTTTGATGGATAGTCATTTTCTAGTTTAGAAAATGGTCCAGATTGGACAATCATTTTTCGTAATGAAAATGGTTTGACATATTGTTGATGTACCATACACAATGATTCCCCTTATGGTCAATGTGGGGGAATGGTCTAGGACAATAATTATTCTTGGCAGTCACTTTGAGTAGTGGTCAAGTAGAATTCTCTACCTCGTTGGGCAGTCATTCTTTCAAAGTTCAGATTTGTAAGCAGTTTTGAAGAATGGTCCATTTTGGAGGTTGGTGCAGGACAGTTATTTCCATAGGAAATGGTCTGGATAGTCATTCCCTAGGGAAGACTCATTCTCTCCAGGTTTCACTTTGATTAGTGTCCAGGAATGACCTAGTTAGGTGAATGATCCAGGTTCAAAAATCATGGACAAGCATTCCCTAGGGCAGACCCATTCTCTCCAAGTTGCACTACGATTAGTGCCAGAGAAATGGCCTAGTTAGGTGAATGGTCCAGGCCCATAAATCAGAGACAATTTTTCTTCTATGCTTGGGAAGAATAATCCAGATAGAACATAGTTACCAACTTAATGAGAGATCTGACCTCAAAATGAGAACTTTATCCCTTAAAACCCATATTTTTGCATAAAAAACATGAAAACCAACCCCCAAATCAAAAAGTGGTGCTACCAGTAGCACCATTTTTTGTAACCGGTTCAAAATTACAACTTTTTTCAAGCATGGGCTTAAAGGATCAAATGGCTGCTCAAACAAACTTTAAAATCAACCCCTAAATCAAAAAGTGGTGCTACCAGTAGCACCATTTTTTGTAATCGGGTTAAAATTACAACTTTTTTCAAGCATGGGCTTAAAGGATAAATTGGTTGCTCAAAAAAACTCTAAAATCGATTCCCAAATCAAAAAGTGGTGCTACTGATAGCACCAATTTTTCTATCCAAGTCAAAATTACAACTTTTTTCAAGCATGGCCTTAAAACATAAAATAGTTGCTTAGAAAAACTGTAAAATCAACACCTAAATAAAAACATGTCGCTACCTAAAGAAAAATGTTTTTTATAAACGTTAAAATTGCAGCTAATTACGGCCTAATTCAAACTGTGGTCTTGACAACAAATCCCTACACAAATAAAAAAAACCCAAAATTTGATCCTAAATGGTCACTTGAAAATTTATTTACTAACTTTTTTTTTCTTAAATTTACATTAAAAAATAAATAAAGAGAATAGAAGAAATCTTCACAAATACATTTTTTTTAATGAAGACAAAAACACATTTAAAAAAATATATTCAAAATCCAAATTTAAAAAAAAAAAACAACAAAACTTAACAAAATGGTGAAAAACAAAGAAAAACTAAAAAGAAATGAAAAAAAATTAAAATTTCGCACGAAAACAATAATTTTAAAAAAATATACTTTTTTTTTGTTAAAAATAAAAAACAAAAGATCCCTTCAAACTTAAAAAAAGAAAAAGAAAAAAAAAATATTTTTTTTTATATAAATATAAAACATATATGTTTTATATATAAAACACACACACACACAAACATATATATGTGTGTGTGTGTGTGTGTGTGTGTGTGTGTGTGTGTGTGTTTCCAAGGGACATGGGCCAGGCTCGCCGTGGCTATATAAAACATATGTTATATATATGTTTTATGTATATTAAACATATATGTTTTATATAAACTTGATTTTTTTATATATATTAATGAATTTGTTTTCGTTTAAATTTTATTTTTTAAGTTTTTTTATATAAATTTTAATTTTGTTGTTGTAATTTTAATGTGTTTTAACTTATTTTTGTTAATTCTTTTTTTAAATTTTGTATTAAAATTTTAATTTTAGGTTTTTGTATACATATTTTTAAATTTTTTGGGTTTTTTCTACCTTTTAAAAGTTTTTTTGGGCTATAATTTTTTTTTTACCATCTTCTTAATTTTTTCTCTTTATATATATAATTTTATGGTTTTTTTTTTCTCTTTAGTTTTTTAGGTTTTTTTTCAATGGATTTTTTTAAT